>PVKA01004489.1:5920-98805 GCA_004027165.1 Ctenomys sociabilis | reverse complement strand
CCCTCCCCTCCTCTCCCCTGCTCTCCTGTTCCCTGCCCTCCCTTCTCCTCCCTTCTTCCTCTTCCTTCTCTCTCTAGGTCTTGCAGTCCCCATTTGGAAAGGAGCTACTCCGCTGAGTTGTTAAATTTGTGGCACATTTTGTATCACTGAGAAATGAAGTAGAATGTGATACAGAAAGGCACAAGTTTTATCACAGCAAAAACTCACCTCACATGAGCCTCCTCCAACCTCTTCATACATCTGAAGAATACCTACTACACATAAGATAGGTAAGTAGATAGCAGATATTTACCTACATAAAGTAGAAACAAGAATATCAAAGGTCACACATACTGAAATAAGAAGTATCATGACAAAAGTTTCTGAACTAGTTTCAGTACATCTTTATTATATTTTGGTAAACTCGTACTGGAAGTCTATCATGTACAGAATATCTCAGAAGAAACCTGTAAAGATGAATAAGACAAAAACCACTGTGCTTGTGAGTTTGTCAGACCAGTGTGATGGCTCTGAATGCCTGCGAGGGAGGAGGCCGAGCTGAGCCCAAGCTGCTGCAGCTCTGCAGGGAGCTCAGGCTGAGGCTTCCCCAAGGAGCTGACTCCTGCACACCACACGTAGGCCAGCTCTGGTCCTGTGCTCTTACAGAGGAGCACAGCTGGTAAATCTAGGCGTGGATTTTCTATTCTGTGGTAATGTGACTTGTGTAAAGTAGTTGCCTCTTGAAGAAAATGGGATCAAAATACTGACTTCATGGTTCTTGGAACTTCAGTTTGTTTAGACCACCAAGAATAGATGTAAAATCCCAGCCACTCTTATGGTGAATTCCACCCTCAATGTTCATTCCCCTTTATAAATGTATACGCTATGCTTCTAAAGTGTCCCTGTTTCCTATAGCTTATTCTTCTCTACGGGTTATGCCCGTGGAGGCCTAGCTTAGGACAGCAGTGACAGGCCTCTGGCAAGCATGCTACAGCAGGCTACCTGTATCACTCAGAGCTCAAAATCTTCACCATTACTGGCTTAGGCTACCTATGTATTTCACATGCAAGGCCCAACATTTTAGTATAATGGCCAAGAACAAGATTTTACAGCCCATTTTTCCTAGCACTGGGACAACTACATAAGTTACCAAAGATAGGTGACTAAATTCAGTAAACTTAGGATTTGTCACCAGCATAAGTGACATGTTGACATCATTAACCTCAAAAAAAAAAAACTTATGATATATATTCCAGCTAGAACAGTCATTCCTGGTTGAATTAGCTGATATTACAAATATTATTGTTGTTCTCTTGTTGATGTGGTTTTTACTTAGAATTTATGCTTTTATCCTAAAATTAGATATTTAATTTTGTATAATAATAGGACAATAAAAATGACAAAGTTAAATATTTTAGAAATTAAGAGATTTCAAATACAGTGGTTATTTAATAGTATTAATAAACTAAAAGCTAGTAATCCCCAGAACTTTCTGAAGGCAGGAATTCAGAACGGAACTGAGGAGCTATGGTGCTGACCACAGTCACTTCCCTAGTGCCCCTGGGTCTCCTTTATAAAAGAAAGTTAACCTGTTGGACATCAGCCTCCTATCAGTTTCACATCTCTGAGCGGTGCCATCTCTGGAATATGTTCTTTTCTGAGTAAATTTTAAAAATTCACTCAAAAACGCTGAAGTGAGAAAGTTCATTAACTGCCCAGCTCTAGTCAAATTCATTTTAATGGTTTTATTGCATAGGGACTGAGGAGACAGCTTGGTGGTCTAAGTGCCTGCTTGGAAAGCACAAGGACCAGGCCAAGAACAAGGTGTGGCAACCAGTTTTTCCTAGCTGGGAACAACTAGACAAGTGACCAAAGTGATCCCTGATACCACATGTCACATCAGCCCCACGATCCTGGGTGCAGCTGCATAACAGAACCCACACCAAATAAGTAGATAGATAGATAAATAAAAGAAGTTTCATCTTACATATCACACAGCTGAATCCCAGAAATATGAATGTTATCCAAAGTTATGAGCTTCAGTGAGAACTAAAATATAAAGTTCCTTCTACCTTACCGGGCTTCACCTTCTATCATACAGTCATCATTATTACAAGGTATGATAAGCACGGAAATCAAGGAGAAAACAGATCAGTTGAGTGACTACAATTCTGAAGATTAATAAATCTGAATTTTAAGTGCTCCTTGTGCCCTGACCTGTCCTACACTAACCTCCAAGCCATTTATGACTGTAGGTTTTCTCCTGCTCTGACAACAAAACTCCAAAGCACTTTATAAGAATGCTAATCCTACCTGCTTCTTGGAGATGCAATAATAATCGCAACGTTCTTTGAAATGACAAGCAGTAGAAGAAGAAGTGTATGATTCACTGTTCTATTCCTATTTAAATATCAAAGCCCATGCTGTGAGTTAAGAACAGAATAAAATCACTTGAAATCAAACAGCGGAGGAAATTTCCCCGAGCTCAGCTGCATCTCATCTGTCAGCTCCTCTCGTAGCCAGGTATGCAAATATTACAAAAAGAGATTACACTCTTCAGAAGGTGAGCTGACATGCGTCCCATCGCGTGCATGATCTCACGCGCTTGGTTTTGAACATTATTCCAAATCTCAAGTCCAGTGGTGTGCGTGTGCACATGCATGTGTGTATGCAATGTTCGAAGCACGGTGGGAGGTCACTGAAAGCCCCATTCTTTTCATGGCAACATTCTATTTCATGGATGTCTTTCAAATGTACTTTTTCAAAAAGTTTCTCTCTGCTTCACTTAAATAAAAAGCTGGCACCATGATATAAAGTGACTCTTTTACTGTTTCTTTTGGAAACTATAGTTGACTTTCACTAAAATAGGTTAGTTTTAAATGTCTTTGTGAGGATTACAGTAAATGGACAGAAGTGACGCAGAATTTTAGAGTGAAGTCCTTTATGGTAAACATTGATCAAGCCAATATTTGGTGTTAACTATTAACACCATAGAAAAATCAAGAGGTCCTCTATAGTACTTTGCTAGGCACCAGTCACAGAATTTTCATGAATTTATAGAATTTTATCTCCTAGGGTATGACCTAATGAGACAGTACCAAACTGCCGTCTGTAGAACGACAGGAGGCACCATTCCAGTGTCAGGTGTCAGGAGCTCCACATCTGTCTCTATGATTCATATGATTCATAGTAAGTCGTACACTAAGTGTAGATTTGATAACAAAATGAATTCATTATTTCAGACCTAGTCAGAAAAAATAAGAGAAAAACTAATAATAGGGCAAGGAACACTTTAGAATTCACACAAACACTTTGAATTTGACAAGCAGACACACCTTGCTTTAAGTAGTCTAAATAATTCAGAGCTTTTGGAGAAAACAGAGTAGGAGGCTGAAACTTACAAAAAGAGAGGCAGAACACAGGTGCTGTGCATACTGCAAGTGTCAGAAAAAGTGAACACATGTAAATGAGCCTAAGCCTTCATCTGCTGAGCGTTTTGAGTAAGAGATCAATGTAAGATGGAATGTTTTCCGAGCAGAGATAATACCCTGGAGTCAGAAAGATTAAAAAATCTAGTATATTAACTTGGGAAACATTGATAAAGCTGAGCCGAATTAATGACAACAAACTGAAGAGGAAGAATGGATGCGCAGACCATTGAGAGACAGTGTTGACAGGAGAAGACAAAAGAGGAAAATCCCAATTACCTAAAAACTTGGTCCAGAGCACCAAAGTTAAAGACTTTTGCAGTGTAGCATGATGTTGACAGTCTAACTGCATAATAAGGATAAGAAACGTACTGAACATCCACTGTGTGCCGCGCAGCAGTTTAGCAGCCAATACTACTGCATTGACCAAACTGCACCTTAACTAGGTAAATAGATAAACTATCATATGTGCACAATGAAATGTTATTCTTCACTAAAAAGAAATGAGATAGCAAGCCACGAAAGGATATGAAAGATATGCACTGAAAAAAAAAAATCTAGAAAGTCTGTATATGAGGAGTGATCAATAAATACAGTGAATGTTTAAATTTTAATGTCATTACAGTAAAAAACACATTGTCCTTCAGAATATTCCCCCCTGCTTCTAATACACTGTTCCTACAGTTTTATGAAGCCGTTCTCTAAATATTTTTTCATGTGAGTCTTTAGTCGCATTCCTGTGACTGCATCAATGTCCTGAACCCACTCAAAACCTTTACCTTGCACGGTCATCTTGACTTCTGGGAAGAGCCAATAGCGCTGGGCCAGATCTATTTAGTAAAGTGGATGGGAACACATGTGATGCACGTAGGGCCCTGTCTTTCTGTTGGATGCCACTCAGCAGAGCCTGGACTGTAATTTTGAGCACAGTTCATAAAGACAGGAAAGAAGAATTCCAGCTCTGCTTCAGAAAGAGTCGAGAATGTAGGAATACTAATTCGAAGAAAGGGCAGTGCTCTGAGGAGAAAACATGGCAATGTGTCTTAAGCTGTAATGAATTATTTTAATTTAAACATTTGCTATCACATATTTTAGTAAACCTTTGTGCTCCCTGGTTCAAATCATAGAATATTACAGGAAAGGCAGAAACTACTAGCATGGTGACAGTAAAGTAATGGCAGGTGATATATGGGAAATCTCTGCACCTTCTGTTTAATTTTCTTGTGAAAGTTAATCATGTTAAAATAATAAAATTTTTATTGAGATTTTGTATTTGTGTTTATTCTTCATTTAACCTTTAAAACACTACTATAATTGAACATTGAAACAAAAACAGTAGTGAGTATGTGATAATTCTAGTCCTCCATGCACTTACTGCTGCACACTACCTGCCAGCAGTGAGCATTATTCACTGGTCCCATTAAGAGGTCTGACACTGAACACCACCTCCAGGATGATGTTCGTCATCGTCATAGGCTTCTCCATTATAATGGTGTCATCTGTCCTGATTTGGATCAAAATCCACCAGTTCTACTTGATCCATTTTAGTCTCTTCTACTTCCTTCCTCTCAGGTAAGAGGTTTTCTAGCAATGAGAGTTTATCAGGAGCCAGAAAGCCATTTTCAGGAAAGTTTACCTGAAATTCAATGATTAGACGACCCTTTTCATTTGGTCTACGATAAATTGGCATGCCTTCACTTAGCACACACACTTGATGACTCCATGCTTGACAATTAGACCTGGATGAGAGGTGATGATTATCGTTTGATTGTCGAGAGTGGATATTGTGTTTTGGAAGCCACACTGTGCCTCAACTAGCTGCATATCCATGCACATGAAAAGGTCTTCTCCTGGGCAAGTAAAAACAGCATGGTCCTTCCAATCTAACACAATGATAATATCCCTGGCTCCAGCCCTGGTTCCTGGTCTCCTTCACCATGGAATGTTATCTTTTGGCCATCTTTCATGCCTTTGTCAGTGTGCACTTCCAGAACCCTCTTTTCTCTAACTATCTTCCTTCCATTGCAGCTCTTCCATCTGTCTTTAGAGCTGATGTGTTCTCCATGGCCCTGGCACTTCATGCACACAGACTGAATTTGCTGAACTAAGTCCTACCTGATGAATTCTTATTTGCATTCCAGTACCTCAGTAGTTGGGACAACGCTCCACAGCTCCTTTCTTACCACCTTGGCCTTCACATTTGTCACAAATCACATTCTTTTGCAGAGCCACTTTCCTTATGGCACCATTATATAAATCTTCTAAGGTAACTGAGAGCTGATGCAACTCTCCTTTGTCTCTGCATCCTTCCTCCTCCTCCAAAAAACATAAAAGATATCCATGGGGGAGCTAAAACTTCTATCTGCTCCACCTTTCTTAATTGCCTATTCTCCTCCTTTGTCATACAGTTCCCTTTTCTTGGCATCGGAGTGCCTTCATTTGGATTCTTATCAGGATGGTACTTCAGAGCCAGATAGGCCTTTTTTAGTTCTTCTTAGGTAGCATTGAGTTTAACCCCAAAACATCGTGATAAGTCATTTCTTTCACCATTTTCTACAGGCGGTGAGCAGGCTAGGCCGCGGTTGGGTAGGCAGGAAGGTGCAGGTACAATGTGCAGGTCAAGCAGCCACCACTCCTCCTCCTTCAGCGTGTTCTGGAAAGTTCCGTCAATGCAATTTTTTTTTAAATATACTGTGTTTAAAAATGTAAATTTGAAGAATGGTCAGTGGTTGAAGAGAAAGATAAATAGGTAGAACACAGACAAATTTTAGACAATAAAACAATTTTGTGTGATGCTATATTATCAAAATCTATGAAACATACAGCATCAAGCTGTATATTTGTAGAATATATATATATACTTCACAAACATTTATATATATTCTATGAAAGAATAAGACAATAGGAAAAGGTCAGAAAACCTCAGGAGGAGTGAAGTTGCTCTGTAAATAAGGTAGTCACTTAAAGGCCTTATTATTCAATGGCATTTAGCAAGGATTGAATGAGAGGCAGGAGACGGTGCTGCTGTGTGGATAAGAACATTCCAGTACATATATAAAGACAAAAACGTGCTGTTGTTCAAGATGTTCAAGAAAAGGCATGGAGAGCAGTGCTGATGTTGTAGGTTGAGCAGGGGTTGCTGGACACAGAAGCAGACAGAAGTAGATTGTGCCAGCTTGTGTAGGACTTTGTACAGACTTAGATTCTGGCTTTGAGAGAGATGAGAAGCCACCAGAAAATCTGAATCAGGAGAATGACATGGCCAAATTTGTATTGTAGCAGGCTCTTTTCAGTTGCGACCTTAAGAAGACATTGGAAAGAAGGAAGAGAGAATCAGGTAGAACAGTCAGGACTTGACAGCAACTATCCAGGAAAGATATCGTGACAGTTTAGGTCAGCATGGAACGTGTTGTGGCAAGCAATTAGATTCTACAAGTATCTTCAAGGTAGAATCCATAGAATTTGATAATGCCTGGGACGTAGGGTGTCAGAAAGATACCAAACAGGACTTTAAGTTTTGAGCTTAAGCATTTGGAAACTGAAAAGTCTTACTGAGAAGAAAAAGGCTCCGGAAGCGACACGTATGAGGGTGGAAACTAAGATCAGGAGTTTTGGTTTGGATATGTTAAAGCTCTTGTTGGACAGCCATATAAAGGTATCAAGTGGAATCTGAGAGAAATGATTCTGAAGACCAGATTTGAGCCCCAAGATGGAAGATTGAATTTTGGCACATAAGCACACAAAATAAATAAAACTATAATGTCCTTAACTTTGAAATGGGACATAAAAATGGACATTTTTAATTTTGAAGGGAATACAAAATGGTAAAAGAAAAAAATTAGAAATGATTCAGAATTTCACTAAACAAAATAATAGAATTTCAACAGTGCTTGTTGTATTACATAATAGTATCTTCAAATTAGTTGTTTAGATTACCAGGCATAAACAAGCAAAATTGGAATAAAAAAGAAAAAGGAAAAAAATATGCATTAAGTGCTCCTTTCAATAGACCAGCAGAAATCAGCAGTACAATTATCCAAGCTATTCTGCATAAAGATATCTTTTTCCCTTCCTTTTGTTCCTTTTCTTCATCCCAGTTTTTCCTTCCCATTGAACAGATTCTTTTCCTTTTCATGGTGTCTATTGTACCTTCCAAATTTTATTTACTCTCAGGATTTTACACTAGTGAGACAGTACAATGTCTGTACATGCAAGTCTGATTTATCTCATTTATCAGTATGGTCTCCAGTTGCATCCATTTACCTATAAAAGCCTCAATTTTATTTTTATAGCTGAGTAATACTCCACTGTGTAAAAATACCACATCTTCTTTACCAATTCCTCACTATATGGACATTTTGGTTGTTTTCAAGATTTAGCTATGACAAATTGCACTGCTATAAACATGGATGCACATAAATCACTAGGGTATATGATGTTTTCAGTTCATTTGGAAAAATACTAAGGAGGTGAACAGCTCAGGTGAATGGGACTTCTATTCCTAGCTTTTTAAGGAGGCTCCACATTGATTTCCATACATTTATTTGCCATGTGTATTTCTTCATTTGTGACATGTATATTCATCTCAGATGCCCATTTTTGAATTGACTTTCAATTTTGGAGGCCTGAGTTTTTTTAATGTTTT
Source organism: Ctenomys sociabilis (assembly GCA_004027165.1). Classification (NCBI taxonomy): domain Eukaryota; kingdom Metazoa; phylum Chordata; class Mammalia; order Rodentia; family Ctenomyidae; genus Ctenomys; species Ctenomys sociabilis. The sequence goes on along the minus strand of PVKA01004489.1, from coordinate 90,753 downwards.
ATATGTTCTAGGTAGGGAAGGCCTTTGTCAGAGGGGCAGTTGGATATATTTTTGCTCAGTTTGTGAGTTTTCTTTGTACTCTGTTGATGATTTCTTTTAATATGCAGAAACTTTTCAAAACGTGAGATCTCAGTCACTGATTGAAGTATTTTCCATACACTTTGGTTTTTGTTCATGAACTCTCTACCTATCCCTGTGTCTTTACGATTGCTACACATTTTCTCCTCAGAAGATTTAGTGCTTCAGTCTTAATATGTAAATCATTAATCTATTTTGACTATTTTTGTGCATGTTGATAAACATGGGTCTAATTTTAGCCTTTAGCATATGAAAAGCTAATATTTCCAGCACCATTTATTAAAGACACTATTTTTCTTCCAGTGAACAGTTTTGACCCTTTTGTCAAAGATAAGATGGCTGAGTATATTGATAGCTGTGTCTGCATCTTCTAATCTATTCTATTGACCCTCAGATCTGTTTTATTTGCCAGTACCATGCTGACTTTATCACAGTACCTTTGTAGTATAATTTCAGGTCAGGGATTGTGTTAACTCCTGCTTTTCCTTTGTTGTCCAGGATTGCTTTTGCTATTCCAGGTCTTTTCTGATTCCAGATTAATTTTAGGAATATTTTCTCTAGGTCTGTGAGGTATACTGATAGTATTTTAATTGGGATTGTGTTGCATCTGTATAATAATGTTAGAAGTATAGCCGTGAAATGGAAATTTTAAGAAAAGAAGGTTGAACAACAGAAGCTAGAGCACTTCACATGTGATAATTTGGAAAGATAAGGAAAAAATATGACACTGATAAGTTAGAATCAAGATTTTGTGTGTGCATGTGCCTGTCCCTGTATAAGAGAGACTGGGGGAGAGAGCCCTTGGACAAACGAATAAAGTTAGAAGAATGAATGAATGAATTAATTAATTAATTGTCAGTTGATGAGTGAAATGGAAAACAAAGAATCATGATTGTGTATTTAACAATGGGAAAAAAATAAGGAACTTGAGAACAGTTTTAGTGGAAGATGATAGTAAGAAATCTGACTGAAACAGATTCAAAGGACAAAAAGAAGCTGGACACATGATGATAGACAAACATCTTAAGGAGCTTTTGCATAACTGCAAGCAAGTAAATAAGGTTGTAGCTGATAAATGGCATGGAACTAAAGGGGCACATTTCTGTTTAAACTGAAGAAAAATGTACCTAGTTTGACTTATCTAGTGGAAAGAAAAAAAATTAGATATAGAAGAAAGGGGAAGATTGCAATATCAATGACCTCAAGTGAGATCCAGGGTGCTCAGCATTCAGTCGGTAAAAGAGAGACAAAGTGATTAATATGAAAATAAGGAAGATGTGAAAAAAATTAGCCCTTCTCATATATGGGATATGCTGAGTATGTGAAGGTCTTCATATGGAATCTATAGAGCCTGAGTAAGAATGAGATACTAGTTCCCCTGCCTGGCTAATTATCCTTGGCGGATAATTTGGAGCTTGCACAAACCCAGGAAGTTAGGAATTTGTAGGCAATAAAGCAGGGCTACAAAGGGGAAATTTATGAAGAGATTTATGTAAAGTCATTACCTCTATGTAGCTACCTCCTGGAGTGGGTTATGCAACATCTGGTGCTAAACCCAGGTCACTGTTCATCCTGACCAGAAATTAGCAAGACAAACTAGACAGGAAGCAGAGGAGAACAAGATCATCTCTACCCCATTGTCATGGTTTTGGGTTTTTGCAAAGGGGACAATACAATATAGGTCATATTTTATAAGATTATTTTATAATCACCCAAAGAATCTTAGGCATAGAGTGCAAGAAATCTGCCAACACACTAAAGACCAAAGAATACAGCTGCAGGCTGAATACAACAATAATGTCCTACGTGAGTCAAGCTGAAGACGTAGAGCCCATAAAATCCCTCGCACAAGTACAGTTGGAGGCCTAGAGCCCATGACAATATCTCACCAAGGCCTGCTTCACGGAACTGCACCAGAAAACCCCAAAGTCAATGATGGGCACACAAAGTCTATGCCAGTGAGATGAAGGATCTGTGCTAGTAAGCTTAGAGATTTGAATTGGAGCCAGGAAGCAACCCTATAGGGTTCTCCCGTGATCCCTCAAAGTTTCTCCAGAAGCCTAAGCAGTGCACCATCTTCCCATCCAGAGCCAGGAAGCAATGCTCAAGGTGAGGACCAGAGCTCCCCAAAATGAACTACAGCCATCCTCAGTGGCAAGGTCCTGAGCTACAATGTGGTCCTGACTTCTCCTCTGACAGGAATGACCAAATTCCCTAGGAAAGCAGCATGATGAGGTCTCCCAGCAGAACAGCCCAAGGGGACCAGCAGCTCCCCAACAGCTTCTCCAAACAGCTGTGCCAACAGCCTCCCTAACTCCCCACCAGCAGCTTCTCCAGCTCTTCTGCTTATGATGCTGGCAGTGATTTTCAGGTGGGCCTCCAGCACCCCACACCGCACTAGTTCGGTTCAGCTCAGCGCAGCATCCAGTTGGCATCCACTACACCTCCCTCTGAGCCTGTCACACTATCTGAACACTACTGAAAGTAGCTTGGCACTGGATTCACACTCTCCACCCAAATTGTGTGTTATATATCTTTTGACCACTTATAACCTAACTGTACAAAAAAATCAGAAAATGTAGCTCCCCGGTTGACAACAGTACAATATATGAATTTCATTCCTTTTAATTTAGCATCCCCATGTAACTCTCTTTTTCTAACCATACTTAACATTCCAATAAAGGCTATATCAAAGGATGCTTGTGGTTAACATGATAGAACTATTACAACCAAAAACATCTCACCACCTTGCTAAGAGACCATCACTTTACCTTACCCAGTTAAGTGATATTCTCTTATATAAACCTGAGTCATTCTCACTTTAATATATTATAACTTTATAAATAAAAGATTAACTGTTATTCATTAAAAAAGAAAGGGAAATCTAAAAATGTCTTATTATGTACACAAATGTCTTAGTATAAAACAAAAACAAAAACTGCTACAGATGCTGCAACTTTCCTCAGTGAAATTTATAGTGTATTTGCTCTACTGCCTGTATAAGTATTATATAGTACACATAATACTGTAGGTAGTCATGGTTCCTTGCCTGCAAAGAGACACAAATCTTCCTTCCTGAAGATGTTGATGTTGTTCTGAGATGATTTTCTAATTTTTCTCTGCCAAAAGATATGTGTGTTATCTAGTCCAACTATGTAATTGCCGTTCACTTCACAGGATTAATCACTCTGATACAGTACACTATTTTATTTGAGGCAGGGTATCACAGTGTAGTTTAGGCTGGCCTTAAACTCACTTATGTTACTCAGGCAGGTCTCAAACTCACAGTGATTCTCCTGTCTCAGCCTCCTGGTTGCTGGGATTACAGGCATGCCTCACCATGCTCAGCTTTGGTACACTTATTAAACCTATTTTTCACTATACTAAGACTATTTAGTTCCCAGGTAACCAGCAAACAATCTTTGTCTTAAAGTTTAATGGGAAAAACAATAACATATACAGGTTGGCAATTTAGAGTTTATTCCATCCTGGGTGGCACAGTTCCAGTCTCACATGTGTCACCTCCCAAATGGTGATTTGAGTCTTCAAAAAGGTATTCCACTACCTTCACAGACCAGCTACTCTAGGGTAAGGGAGATGACTGGCGATATGCCAGGAGCATGGTATTCCATAAGTATGAGCCCATTTTCTATAAAATGAATTGGTCAGACAAAAGCAGTGTTACATGACTTCCTATAACGATGAATATAGAATTCTGTAAATTCACAGATAGTGAAGTTTTCAAAAGAAATATAGGCAAAGAAGGCAAAGCCATGTGGGAAGTAAATTGTAGTTTTGCTCAAAGTCAAGTTGATTATGTGGAGGTGCCTGGGCATAATCAACCTGTGCTGGGTAACTAGCGGGTTCCCCTAGAAAGTGGTGCTATATCAGGAACTTAGAGTTCATACCTTCTGTTGGCACAGCTCACACCAAGCCCAATCAGCCTTGGTCAGTAGAAGTCTATATTGCTGCATCAGTGGGTAACGTCTTTCCTGGCCACATGGTCACTTTTTTCTAAGTTCACTGAAACAAAAGGGATGCCTGCAGGCAAGGACTAATGACAATCAAAATGGGTCATTTCTGGAGGCTCTTTGGAGAGCATTCATAGGAAACACTAAATATATATACACATGTGCTGCCTCTGGTAGAGGCTTCCCACACAGATGCGGCCACAGGCCTTGTATCAGCCATCTTTCCCATCCCTGAGACAAAATACCGAGCACCCAAAATTGAAAGGAGGAGGAGCTTATTTGGCTCACAGTCTCTGTGTCACCAAGGCAGAAATGACATAGTGCAAGGGAATGGCAGAGAAACTCAGCTCAACTCATGGCTGCCAGGAAGCAGAGAGGAGGAACAAGCCTAGGAGGAAGGTTACCCTCAAGGGGCCCACACTCAGTGAAATACCTCTTCCAACTGTATCCAGTCTACTGTGAGTAGGGGCATGCCAATCCAATCAGCAGACTGATCCAGCAATCATCTGCCCTTTATCTAGGTTCTTACAGACATACATATGCAAACATCGAATTATATGCTTAAAATTTGTAACCATAACGCATCATAAATTAATTAAAATGTGAAAAAATAAGAGAAAATGAAGGAAAAAAGGAAAGAAAATCTGAACCTGGTTCATTATAGTTTTATGAAATGCCAGATACAGCTTTACATGAAACCAAGAATAATTTTAGATCCAAGAGAAATAGAAGTCTTTAGATTCTCTATACTGTTTATGTGAGTTTGGACTACATATTCTGTTATTTGCAATATAAGAATCTTAGCCAGTATATAGTCAGTTAAAAAATGATTAAAGGTCATTTTGTAATGTAAGACATAATTAATGATTATATGTTTTAAAAGTTGCTACTAGAAAAATAAAATATTATTTTGAAATATGAAATATTATTAATGTATAGTACAATGCTGGAATTCAGGATGCTGGGATTAAGGGGGCTGTACCTGCCTAAAGGCTGTACTTGCCTATGCAGCTTTCTTGAGACTTTATCTGCTCAAGCCTGATCTCACATATCCCACCTTGATGAAGGAATGCTACTAAATACATTGAAGATTGTTTTCCTGAATCTGGCAACAAATTCTGATGGTTATCTTTGTGATCCATAATCAAATACAGGACATGATAGCAAGTCAAATTTTGTTTCTTAAAAACAAAATAATTATCAACAGAAAATGACATAACTTTATCTTAAAATTCTAAGCACCGGTGGTGTGATTCTATTGCTTTTTCCCAAAGGCCCCAGAAAGCATGCCTATCACCATAAGCCAGAGCATTGGTCTGTAGAGTCATACAGCTTTATCATACAGATCAATTTTTTTCAGCAGACCCAACCTAAACTCAGAGTTCCAAAAGTTATTTTTGTCTGAGAAGCATGCCCAAATGAAGAACATGGCACCTCTTAAATCCAAGAGCCTCACTAAGATTATGCCACTATCATTGTTATAAGAAGGTTCACAGGCAGCAACTTTATCTTTGAATTTGGAAGAGATATGTCAATATACCATGAGATGCTTAAAAATATCACAGATGGAAGGACTCTAAATGGGAGCAGTGTTTCCTACCCTTTGCTTTGCATGTTTTACCAAGATGTCTAAAGTAGTTGCTACTCTCAGCTCACTAGTCCAATTAGTATAGTATCATGAAACTAAGAGGATCAGCATGATGTCTCATGGAGGCATAAGAGGTAAAAAGATTCCTGTGAATGAGATTATAACAGAGAGTTAGAGAGAAATTTGAATCCTGGGGAGGACACTGAAGGAGTATTACTGTTTTGCCTGCTGAAAGCAAACAGCTTCTGATGATGTTTGTTTGCAAGTAGAGAGGAAAAGCATTCACATTAATCACTGCATCAGTCAGGGTTGAACCAGAGGAACAGAGCCAGTAGGAGACATATATTGAGATAATGCCAAGGAGTTAGGTTATAGGATCGCAGGACCTGACTAGGCAAGTCAGAAATCCAAGGCACAGCCTTCAGGAAGGCAGGCTGAGACCAATGCTGGCCCAATGCTGCTGTCTACAGGAAGAGTTTCTTTTTCTCCAAAGCAGCCTCATCTTTTCCCCAAGGATGTTTCAACTCACTAAATTAGGTGCACTGAAATTATCTCTAACAATCTTCCCTAGTGAAAGTCAGTTGGTTGAGGAGTTTAACGAAATCTACAACACACATTGAGAGTCACTCCCAGATTGATGTTTGGGTGAATAACTAGGGCCTACAGCCACTTCAAGTTGAACCATAGGTGTTGGGGATATATTTTTTCCTGTAAAATAAGCACACTTGTAAGAGTTTTCAGAATTGGATGAATCACTTACGTTTAAAACATTTCACTTCAGTCTCCAAGGTCCATTAGTCCCCCAGGAAAGCCAAATAGGTGAGTGGAATCCGGATGTTCAGTATCAGTACACCCTACATCCCTTCAGCTCTTTGTCAGTGACGTACATGGCTTTTAGTGCATGATTTTTAAGAAGAAGCCATTCCAGGCTTTCATCCAGATTTTCCTTCCCTCTGGAGCCTCTCTCTGTGGATTGGGAGCCTGCAGTAAGAATCCTTCCAGTGCCTAAGTACGCCTCTACTTAGTCCATGAAGTCCAGATCATGAAGTCCAGATCTGAGGAAATAACCACTGGCTAGCTTTAGGCCATTCTGAGATCAACACAAGACAAGATTCTATTATTATCTTACCTCCTTAAATCCTTACTCTTATAGGTAAACTTTAGTTGATCTTAAAGTAATCCTCAGTCACCAAAGTGTTTTGAGTCTCCAACAATTAACATCATTGCAGAGCCAAAACCTTGAATTAGCTCTTGTATAAATCATCTTCCCCACCTCAAGAACTAAATGCCCAGTACCTACAGTTAAAAGAAGGGAGGTTTAATTTCTCTCATGGTTTTCAGGACATTCAGCCCGTGATCTGTGGGCTGCAAGGCGGTGACAGTGTGGTAGAGGTGTACAGCAGAAGCAAGCTGCTCATTTCATGGTGGCCAGGACACAGAGACAGGGAGGAATAAGGAAATGGAAAGCTGAACATCGCTGCAGGTCACGCCCCCCAGTGACCCAGCCTCTGAATATGAGTTGAGGACATTTTATGGCTCTCTTTTTCCATTTCATAGTCACCCAGGTAGGTAACTACAGGGGACTTTAAGGAAAGGAGAAAAGCATAGAATAGAATTTGTGGCAGGGTAGCATCATTCCTCCTCAGAGGGCCCCGTCTCCCCTTTATCTAATTTCTTTCTCTGTGAATTGGCTTTGTCAGGCTAGGCATCAGCACACTTTCTGTTGTTATAACAAAAATGCCTGGGTGCTGGTAAATAGTAAAGAACAGACGCTGCCTTAGCTTACAGTTTTGGAAGCTCAAAGGCTTGGCGCTGACATCAGCTGAGCACTGAGAATCTCTGACTGCTGGCCCAGGGAGGGAGACACCATCAGGAGAGCCTGGAAGAGCAATGAAAGACTAATGGGTCCAACAGGTACTGTGAAAGGAAGAGCAATTGCTCAGTGGGAGGAAAAGCTGGGATGAGGCAAAGGACAAGAGATAGAGTTAGGTATATATGCAGGATAGTTTGGATAATTGTATGGTCAATTTCTGTTAATCTTTTGAAAAGAGGAGTTAATACTTTAAAAAATATTTCTTTTTACTTTGATTTTTTTTCCTCTTTTGAATTTCTTATAAGTTCTTTGTGAATGTTTTCTTTTCTTTAAAGGAATCTTACACGTTTATATCTGGTAATCTAAACAGCTAATTAGAAGATAGCATCATGTCATATAGCAACTATTGTTGAATTCCTATTAAAATTTGTTTAGTGAAATCTTGTATCATTTCTACTGTTGTTTTTTAATGACTATTTTGTATTCTTTAAAAATAAAAAAGGCCAGCCAAAAAGCTCAGGAGATCCGCCCAACCCCAGGCCATGCAAGTGTGTGGGAGAGTTTCTGCTCTCTCCTGTGCCTGCCAGACCAAGCCCAGGCCAGCCTCATGAGAGAGAGCTCTCCCCACATTCTCTGGACCTCCCCCGCCCCTCCAGAGAGAGCACAAACTTGCCCTGTGAGTGATAATTTACACCAAACAATCAGGACTTCTCCAGATCCACCCAAACCCAGGCCTGCAAGTGTGTGGGAGAGCTCCTATGCTCTCCTGCACCCACACAACCAAGCCTAGGCCCGTTCTCCAGAGCTCCTTCACCCATTCAGTGCCAGCACAAACATTCCCTGTGAGTGACAACTTGTGCCCCGCTCTTAGGACACGTCCAGACGAACCTAGGCCAAGACCCAGTGAGTGTGTGGGAGAGCTTCGGTGATCACCTGCCCCCAACTCATACCCCTTCAGACCCATACAGGCATAGGGTGAAACTCTACAGCTAAAGTCCCTGCAGTGAGACTAGGATCAAAACCATGCAACTAATCCAGGAGTAGAACATCTTGTAAGAGGAAAACAACAGGCTCACCTCCAAGGGCAGCACCAGGAAGGAGCTGAGAATAGTAGGTATGCCCAAGCAAGGCACAGCTGGATCAACTAGAACCTGGTATATCGGCACCTGTATTTTAGTAGGCGCTAAGGTCACAACTACCCAAACCATCACACCAAGGTCAGTGGACAGTTCTGTACAAAAATGACAAAGAGAAGGACCAAATGCAATCTAAGGTCCCAAGCTCACCCAGAACAAGTGCAGGGGACTCTAGCACAGCTGAAATGTCTGAACTAATAGCGCCTGAAGTAAAGAAACAACAGCAGAAAGGTATAGAAGAACTCAGATCAGAATTAATCTCAAAAAAAAAGAATTAATTTCTAAAATATAAAACAAAATCTATGAATTAATAGTGTCTAAAGTAAAGAAACAACAGAAGAAAGATATAGAGGAAGTTAAAATCAGAATTAATCACTGATGCAAAAATAAATCTCTGAATTAAGAGCATATGAAATAAAGAATCAAATGCAAAAAGGAAATGAGATCAGAAATAAACTCAGAAGTAAAAGAATTAATAACAGCTTCTCAAAAAGACAATAATAAAAAACAGAGGAGATTAGAAAAGTAATAGATTCCTTGAATAAGTAATACAGGACAGAAATAGATCCCAGGAAGCAGGGTCAAAGAATACACAGGACTTAAAATTTGAATCACAAGCTTGCAAAAGTGTTTGAGTAAAAGTGAAGACAGAGTTTCAATCTTGAAGATGCTGTCACGGCTACTTTTCAAAGATCTTTGAAAAGATCTTTTAAAAACAACTAGGATGCAGGAAAAGGTAATTCATCACCTGCAAGACAATGCAAAGATGAATAACATGAGACTAATGGGCATCAATGAGAAAGAAGGAGGCAATACAAATGATATAAAAAGAAAATGGGCAGAAGTAATAGAAGAAAACTTCCCAAATATGAGAAAACAACCTAGCATTCAAGTAACTGAAGGATACAGAATGCCAAATAACTTCAACCCAATTAGAAATACAATGCTCTGGTTTCTCTTCAGATCGTATAAATCTTTCGCCTTTTACCAATTAGAAATACATCAAGACATATAATAATCAAGATCCCAGAAATCCAACACAAGAATAATATATTAAAGCTGCTAGAGAAAAGAAACAGAGGACATTTAAAAGAAACCCCATCAGAACAATGGCCGACTTCTCTTCACAAACCATGAAGGCAAGAAAAGCATGAAGCAAAGCACTTCAAGCCCTCCATGAAAAGAAACTCCAGCATAGACTACTATACTCTGCAAAACTCTCTTTCAAGTTTCATGGACAAGTGAAATACTTCCACAACAAAGAACAGCTAAAGAATTTCATGATGACAAAGCCAACCCTACACAGACTACTGAAAAATGTTCTAGAGAGGGAACAAAATGATCAGAACTCCACAAACAAGAACAGAAGGAACCCACTAAATAGGGCAAACAATTAAACTAGGAGAATAAGGAGTAAAAAACAGCAGGTAAATAACATGTCGAGCATAAATCAATACATCTTATTTATAACCATCAACATAAATGGACTCAATGCACCAATTAAAAGAAACAGAATGACATAATGGATTAGGAAACAAAATCAAACAATATGTTGTATACAAGAAACACACTTAACTCAAAAAGACATTCATAGGCTAAAAGTCAAAGGATAGAAAACAATTCTATACTCCCCAGAACCTCAGAAAAAAGCAGGGGTAGAAATCCTGTTCTCAAACAGTCTCAACTTCAAATGAAGAATAATCAAACGAAATAAAGAAGACCACTATATATTTGTTAGGGGAAAAATTCAAGAGGAAGAGGTAACACTCATAAATATCTATGCACCAAACATGGGAGCACCCAACTATATAAGATAAATCTTAATGGACATGAAAAATCTAATATCCAATATAATCTTAACAGGAGACCTTAACACCCCCTTATCCCAAAAAGATAGGTCAAGCAGACAAACAATTAGCAAAGAAGTAGCAGAACTGAACCAGAGCTTGGAACAAATGGACTTAGTGGACATATACAGAGTGTTCCACACAATGACAACTGAATACACATTTTTTTCAGATATACATGGGTCATTTTCTAAAATACACAAGTGCTAGTCCATAGGTCATGCTTAAGTATATGCAAGAGAACAGAAATTATCCCATGCATATTATCTGACCATAGTGCAATGAAACTGGAAATAAACTAGACAAGAAACAGAAAAAACCCATAAATGGAAATTAAACAACACACTACTCAGCAAGCAATGGGTCACAGATGAAATCAAACAAGAAATTCAACAACAATTACAACTCAATGAAAATTCAAACACAACTTATTGGAATTTATGGAATGAGATGAAAGAAGTCCTCAGAGGGGAATTTATAGCTCTGAACTCACACATTAGGAAAAGAGAATGGGAACAAATAAACACCCTAATGTTGTACCTGCAACATTCTAGAAAAGGAAGAGCAAATTAAACTCAAATACAGGAAAATCATAAAAATTAGAACAGAAATTCATGCAATTGATAGGAACAAAACAGATCAAAAAATTAATGCATCAAAAAGCTGGTTTCTTGAAAGATTAAATAAAATTGATAAGCCCCTACTAACTTCATCAAAAAGGGGAAAGAAAAAATTCAAATACAAGCAACAATGAATGGTGTAACCACAACAGACCCAGTAGAAACTTAAAAGATTATCAATAGCTACATTGAGAACCTTTACCTCACACAATAGAAGATACATAAGAAATGGACAGATTTCTTGAAAGGTACAAATTACCAAACCTGAATCAAGAAGATATAACAACTCTCAATAACCCAATAGCAGCCAATGAAATATGATACATAATTTTTAAAACAAACTGCCAACAAAGAGAAGTCCAGGTCCTGATGGGTTGACAGCTGAATTCTACAAGAAATTTACAGAAGATATAATCCCTATACTCCTCAAACTCTTCAATGAAATTGAAAAGAAAGCAGTCCTCCCAAAATTGTTCCTGGATGAAAGTATTATACTGATACCATAACCAGAGAAACACACCACTAAAAAAGAGAACTACAGGGCAATCTCCCTCATGAACATAGATGCAAAACTTCTCAATAAAATCCTAAGAAATAGAATACAGAAAATCAACAAGAAGATTACACAACATGACCATGTAGGATTCATCCTAGCGATGCAAGGATGATTCAACATATGCAAATCTGTAAGTATAATACACCATATCAATAGAACCAAATTTAAAAACCACATGATCATCTCAATTGATGCAGAAAAGGCTTCTGACAAAGCCCAACACTCATTCATGTTCAAAGTCCTTCAGAAAATTGGAATATATGGCCTCTACTTCAATCTGATAAAAAGCTATCTATGACAACCCAATGGCTAACACAATTTTAAATGGGGAAACACTGAAATCTTTTACTCTCAGATCTGGTACAAGACAAGGATCTCCTCTATCACCCCTCCTATTCAATATAGTTCTGGAATCATTAGCTAGAGCCATTAGACAAGAGAGAAAAATAAAAGGAATAAGAATAGGTAAAGAACAAGATAATTATCATTATTTGCAGATGACATGATACTGTACTTGGAAGACCCATGAAACTCAACCAAGAAGTTACTAGAACTGATACACAAATTCAGTAGCATAGCAGGATAGAAAGTCAATACCAAAAAGTCAGTATCATTCCTCTACACAATAACAAACACACTGAGAGGGACATTGGAAAAGCAATACCTTTTACAATACCACCAAAGAAAATTAAATACATTGGAATTCCTCTAACTAAAGAAGTCAAAAATATTTTCAAGGAAAGTTATAGTACTCTGAAAAGAGATCATAGAGGATTTCATAAAATGGAAAGGTATTCTCTGCTCTTGTATAGGAAGAAACAACATTGTGAAGATGGCCATACTCCCAAAATTGCTGTACAGATTTAATGCACTCCCTATTAAACTACACACAACATACCCAGACCAAAAGAAATCATTCCTAAAATCTATTTGGAACCGGAAGAGACCCAGCATAACAAATGTAATTCTGGGCAACAATGATAAGGCAGGAAGCATCACAATTCCTGACTTGAAATTATACTACAATGCTACTGTGATAAAATCAGCATGGTACTGGCAATGAAATAGACCTGAGGATCAATGGAATAGATCCGAAATGCAGAACCATCTATAAACACACTCAGCCACTTGATCTTCAACGAAGGGGCCAAACATGCTTACTGGAAAAAACATAGCCTCTTTAACAAATGGTGCTGGAAAAACTGGCTCTTAGGTTCCAGTGAGATAGCTCAGTATAATAAGCACTTAGCTGGCAAGCTCAAGAGCCTAAGTTCTATCCCTGATCCTGCCAAAAAAAAGGAAAGAACTGGCTCTCTACATGCCAAAAACTAAAACTTGACCCAGGTCTATCACCACGCACTAAGCCAAAGTCAAAATGGATTAAAGTTCTAACATTAAAACAGAAACACTCAATCTCCTAGAAGAGAAAATAGGAGGAAATATTGAAGACAAAGAGGTAGGCAAAGAGTTCATGAACAAAAATCAAATCACTTGAAAGAATTAACAACTTTAGATACAGTCTGGCCATAGTAGGTGTGTCATGAAAAGCAGTACATATTTAGAAGACCAGAATGACAGGCCTTTCAAGCACGACCCCACTATTATACATTGCTATCTTCAGTGCAGTCACTCAGTTCACAGGTTCAGCATATATATAGTTAGTCAGGGTGAGAATCCCACCAAGTAACTGCTAGTTTAAACAACCTGCTGATATGACTGAAAACGTCATGCCATAGTGATATATGTGTACCAATGTTCATAGCAGCACAATTTGTGATAGCCAAATCTTGTTAAATCTTGTGTAACACTCGAATGAATTAACAACTAGGACCTCCTCTTATTGAGAAGATTTGCATGTCAAAAGAAATTACCAACAAAGTGAAAAGACAACCCACAGTTTGGAAAAAAATTTGACAAGCACTCAGACAAAGGTCTGCTCTCTAGAATATATAAAGAACTGAAAAACATTAGCACCCAAAATTTAAAGACCCAATCCAGAAATGGGCATGCAAGATGAACACACACTTCTTATAGGATGAAATTAAAGAAGTGAACAAATATATGAAAAATGATCCACATCACTAGACATCCATGAAATGCAAATTAAAACAACACTGAGATACCATCTCACTCCAGAAAGAATGAATATTACAAACAAATAAACTAACAACAAATGTTGGAGAGGCTGTGGGGAAAAGGGAAACCTTCTCTACTGCTTGTTGGTGGGAATGTAGGCTGGTGCATCCATTATGGAAATCAGTGTGGAGACCCCTTAAAAACTAGGACTGGAAATCCCATTCAAACCAGCTATCCCCCTGCTGGGAATTTTCCCTGAGGAACTGAAAACGTCATATCATAGTGATATATATGTACCTATGTTTATAGCAGCACAATTTCTGATAGCCAAATCTTGTAAATAACCAAAATGCCATCACCTGAAGAATGGATGAAAAAGGTGTGGTATTTTTATACAATGGAGTATTACTCAGCCATAAAGAATGATTAACTCAAAGCCTTCATATTTAAGAAGATGCCACTTGATATACTCATAAGTGAAATAAACAGACCCACATGCACAAATATCATATAGTCTCTCTAGTCTAAGAACTCAAAAGAAGAAATACAGAGAAAAGTATAATACAATTAAAAGGAAAGCAAGAACTTAAGGACTAGACAATGAAAAGAGGGTAAGGAGAAAAGCTAGTAAACATGACAGGGACAAAGCCATACATTTATATGTACAAGATGGGTAAGGCAGTGCTTCTGAGAACTATCAGCAGGTTGTTTAAACTAGCAGTTACTTGGTGGGATTGTCACCCTGACTAACTATACATATGCTGATACCTGTGAACTAAGCGACTGCACCGAAGATAGCAATGTGTAATAGTGGGGTCGTGCTTGGAAGGCCTGTCATTCTGGTCTTCTAAATATGTACTGCTTTTCATGACACACCTACTATGGCCAGACTATATCTCAAGTAAATGTTTTCGTTTTTTTGTTTGCTGGTTTGTTTTTAAAAAAAAAAAAAGTAGTAAATGAAAAAGAGACAAGAAAAAAAGTCACAGGACTATCCTGCTACAGTGCTGTATATGGTTAATTCATAAATTTCTGTGTAAAAATATGTAAGTATTCATTTTTTCTAATTTTTTTTATTTTTTTAATTCTTTTTCTAATACTCCGTAGAGACTTAAAGTTTAACATATCAATACTTGATGGAAAGTACATGCTCCATCTTATGCCTAAGATGTTCGATATTCAGACAGATAGTGAGGTTAAATCCACCTGCCTATGTTGTAGGGCAATAATTAGCTTCTCTTCTGGAGGGTTAACAACCTAAGTTTGCAGACCAAAAATTAGAGAAAAAGAGGGGCTTCAAGGACAGCTAACATTTTGGCCCTGGACTTTCAAGGTCAGTGAGAATTCAAGACATAAGAGAACCTGTATTATAACATCTTGTATCTCAATTGTGCCCCAAATTTTCTGATCAAGGAGATTATGGAACCACAGAGGAATGTGATCGATGATGTTGTGTGTGCCTAAAGAAAGTCACATGGAGAGAAAACATTCTCAGGCTTTTGCAGAGAGCAAATTGGTCAAGCAATGGCCATGACTTATATGCATGGTTGATAGTGACAAAGGTTCTACAAAGTTCAGTACAGGGTTTCAGGATAAGTCACATGGGGACTTCACTGACCTTGTCAGATATAAAAGTTATGTTTCTTGTTATATAGGTCTTGCTTTATCCTAGTCTTAATCATCCAGCAGAAAAGTGTAGAAATGAGGAATGAAAACTGAAGCCATGTTAACATGCTGAGCTGTGGAAGGCTCAAGTCATCAGATTCGGCCATTGCCAATCCTGTGGATAACCCACTACTATTGTGGACTATTGGACTGTGTTGGAATATTTTGCTGAATTTACATTTGTATTTGGATGGCAATAGAATACCCATCTCTAACAAAACTGAAGAAAAAAGGTGATATAAATGAAAGACCATTTTGTATCTGTATATACAAATAGTTAGGATAGATATATAGCTACCTTCTCTTAATTCAGTAAGAAGCAAGATTTTTACTAATAGTGTTTGGACAAGATATCATGTCTGCATCTTGTACCATGAATAACCACTACAAAGACAACAATATACAATGTATTAATTGTTGTAAGTCTTCTACCAACGTGTTTTGAAGGTGTCTCATTGCAATTTTTTTCTCAATGAAATTAATAAAAAAAATAACTCAGGAGATTAAAGCACCCGCTTATACAGATGCAGGCACTGGAATTCAATCCCCTGCGTGGCATGCCTGCCCTGAGATGCACTAACTGGGTGTGGTGTGTACCTAAAGAGAGCCACATGGAGAGAAAACATTCTCAGGCTTTCACAGAGAGCAAATTGTCATTGTAATCCCAGCACTTAGGGAAAACAGGAGGATCACTACAGGTTTGATATGTGTAGTGAGACCCTGTAGATCCTGTACTAAATACATAAAAAATTAAATAAATATTTAAAAATATACGCCGGGCGTGGTGGCGCAGGCCTGTAATCCCAGCACTTGGGAGGCTGAGGCAGGAGGATTGTTGTGAGTTCGAGACCAGCCTGAGCTACAAAGTGAGCTTAAGGCCAGCCTGAACTGCATACTGAGACCCTGTCTCAAAAAGACAAAAAAAAAAAAAAAAAAAAAAAAAAAAAAAAAAAAAAAAAAAAAAAAAAAAAAAAAAAAAAAAAAAAAAAAAAAAAATATTTAAAAATAAAAAATTTTAAAAAGGATCACATCCTCAGACATAAATGAAGAGCATGAGGGGTCAGCCTTTAACCTCACACTGATCTTCAGCTCTTCCAGGGCCTCCCACTGCTCAACATTAGCATACCAAAGGCCACAGTCCCAACACATATGGCACAAACTAAACCACAGCCAAATCATATCAAGCTACAACTCTACTTTGTAGTTATTAAATGCAGACTAGAGTATTCTTCACAAGACCTAGAATTTATGGCAAAAACCAAGTGAAATTTTAGTAGACTGTCCATCTATTTTAGTCACCATGACCAAATAAGCGAACATCAAAAGTCACAGTAGACTAAATCATTCGGATTACTGGTTTAAGCCTGAGCTTCATTTTAATCCACCACCCACTCTGTCTCATTTGAACACCTAATCATGATTTCTTCCAATTATCCCTGGTAAAATTTCCATAATCCCATTGACTTCTGAGCAAACTCTATGAATCCCTTTTATTTCTCCTGAATTCAAAGAGTTCATTTCAGTGGCAGCATTTCCTATCTTCTTTTCTGACCTACACAGAACAGCCATCACGGAGCTCTTCAGAGAAGACTGTATGCCTCACTGCCATGTTCTCAGTGCTGTAAGCTCTCAGTCAGTTTTGACTGCTGTAATACATCGCCATAGGCTAGAGGTCATCAACGATAAATATTATTTCTCACAGTTGTAGAGGTCAGAAGTCTGAGATCAGGGTGCCTGCTCTGCTAATTTCTGAGAGAGCATTTTCCAAGTGGCATCTGATTGATCCTTGTAACTTCACAATGGAGAAAGACAGCAAGCTAGCTCTCTGACACCTGACCATTTTTGATGACCCCATCCTCATAAGCTAATTACTTCCCAATAGGCCCTGCTTCCAAATATCAAAACAATTAGTGTTAGGTTTTCAACTTATGGCTTTGTGGGGAGACACACGCAGCACATGATACTTAGTAAATGAGTGTCTGCTGGGCTGATCTCCCAGGTGGATTATTAAAGGTGAGTGAACGAGTCTTCATATAGATATTTTCCTCCATTTCACAGATGTGTTTATCTTAGGTCACGCAGTTAATTGATGAATTGGGAATTTTAATTCTAATACTATTTAACACCCCCAAAGCATACCTCTTATGTGAATAAGCCCCTTTTTGTATGAAAGATGAGCTTACTCCTGCTAGTCTGAGAAGACTAAGTGGTGCTTAATATCAGAATCCATTGTGTATTTTTATATAACAGATTTTTATATAAGCAATATCATTTCTACTCCAGATCATGAATTCAAATATTATTGACAAATTACTAGCCCAATAAATTCAATAAAAATCTCCTCAGACATTGTTACAAGCACCTAACTTGAGCTAGGTGGAACTTGCTTATTAGAATGACTATCTCATGCATGTGAGAGGCCAGCCTGGGAAGCAGAACGCTGACTAGGACTCAGTCTGAAAGAGGCTTCTTCCTGCCACCCATGGTGTGTGCTCAGCCCTTTCATGCATCTGCATCTTTCTCCCTATTGCTCCTACTCTCACTTTGCTGTAAGAATGCCTATTCATCTTTAAAATTTCAAGCAACCACATTTTTCTGTTAGACTGTCCTAGATGAGAAATGACTGCTTCCCTCCTTAGCTCACACATATCCGATACCTGCAGCGCTACCCAGGTATTAGTTGGCAGCACCATAACAGAACACCCCAAATTGGGTGTTTTATAAACAACACAAATTTATTTCTGTGCATTCTGGAAGCTGGGAAGTCTAAAAATCTAAAAGCCAATTATCAGTGTCTGAAGAGAGCCCACCTCTTCTTGGTTTGCAAACAGCTATTTTATTATTACATCTCCAAACATCAGACGCAGAGGAGTGAGAGTAAACTGTCATGTCTCTTCTTCCAAGAGGTCCATCCTCCGTGGAGGCTGCACCCCCATGAACGACTTAGCTCTCAGGGCCCCACTGTCTATCGTCGTCGCTCTGGAGGTGGACATTTGTGCACATGAAGTCTGGGACAGCCACAACATTGTCCAGAAGACCTTTGAGAAGGGAAAAACAGTGGTTCAGGGAGCAAAAAAATGTTTACTGTTTCATGTAAAACAACCTTGGTTACTGTATATGAATAAATATACATCACACAGTATATATGTGGTATTCAAATTTAAAGACAAGTGATTAGAAAAAAGTAAAATCTTCTTTAGAGGGTGATAATAAAGCAACTATTAGTGAACAGTATCCTGAACTGAGATAGTGTCTGCACACAACTGAGCCTCAGTCCTTCTGATGACTGTACTTCTCAGCACATCTCCAACTCCCACTACACCATAGACCTTGAGGACAAGATTCAAGTCTTTTTATAGCCCTATCTGAAACACAGTAGATGCTTTAAAATATTTTAAAAATAAATTAATGAACAAATCACACGAATAACTACTTAAAAATTTAGGATGAAATCAGGTTCATTGGGGAAAATACTTGCACCTGCCGCACGTGTCCAGTCTCGAGAGCAACACTAGTAATTCTAGGACCTAGAAGCTTCCCTCTCACAGCCCTGCTTCTCACAGATGAAGAACAGTTGGAGGAGGAGTGCAATTACTATGCCTGATCAAATTATGCATGTGAAAGTTTCACAGGAAAGCATGTGGACTAACTTCTCTCCTCCCCAACTCTCCATTGTGAGTAAATGGGGTCATTTTAGTACAAGACCACTTGTAAATATAGATATTCAATTCCCTGCTATCAACAGTACAAAGCTCTGTCCCAAATTACTTTCCAGGTGAGTAATAGCTAAGGTCCAAAGACTATGCTCTAACTGATAGAATGTGTCCAAGAGAAAAAAGCAGAAACACTGCTATCAAATTGGATTTTCTGTGTCCCAAAGGCAGTGTTATTTTTGACAGGATTCAATACAAACTACTTTCACAAAGGAAAATATCTGATTTCTAGCACTGGCTTTACCCGCAGTGTGTGTGGTATGGCAACATGAAAAAGCTACTGGGTGCTCATTAAAGGCAGCCCTTGAAAGTAAGGACTGATTCTCCACCGGCCCACGGTAAACAGAAAGGCTGGCAGTGTCTTCAAGGGTTTCAGAACACGCAGTTATCTAGACAGCTGCTGCTCGCTGCCAACAGCAACCGTCTCTCAAATGGGAATGTGCATTTAGCCTCAAATAAATAAATTCTGTGTACTTGATACTGCAAATGATATTACAGAACAAAGGTAGCATTGGCTGCGGCTAGTTTTCTTCCAGGGAGAAACGAGGCTCGGCACGCGTAGGTGTAAAGCAGTTAACCTTTTAGTACAAACATAGAGACTGGAGCTAGAATTGATTCTCCAAGGAGCAGATTCTCTTCCCTTGCCCAGATGAGAGCAGCTGCCACAGGAAGCATCACTGGGCGCAGGAAAGGAGGACCTCGGGAGACTCCAGGTGTCGCGGCGCCCGGCGGTCAGCGCACAGCCAGCTCAGCACTGGTCCCCACACCTGTCCTGAACAGCAGCTCAGACTATGCCCGCTACGTTCCTGAGCTGAAATAAGACACCAGTGAGAGGAGAATAATGTCCTGGAACAGGGCTGTGCTAAGTGAGATGGAGCCCCCAGCTCCACAGGGAACACAGCTCCTCTGGATTGGAAATGGAAGTACCGATACTGAGGAAGTCAGTGCATGAGGCCTGAATAATAGAGGAGACGTGGTCCTTCGCTCAGCGAACTATCATATTTCAGAGTGTACCTTTGCATTAAGAATGCAGGGGAATGTTTTAAAAACATGTTTGGCCTCAGACTGTTTATACTGTAGGAGAAGAATTAGAAAATGAACAATTGAGCTAATGATCAATGTTGTTTTTAGACAATGATGAAAAAACAAGATGAAAAAACAAGATACATTGAGAATAAGGCCCTGAGCTCATGAAATTGTTTGCTCATAGGTGATTCTACCCTGCATCTTAAACAGTTGGCAGGGTACTGGCAGTATCTGGTGTCATAATCTGATTTCCATGGGGAAAAGGTAGGGGAAGGCAAGACTTCCCTCAGGTGCCTAGGGAGTAAAATAAAAGTATGAATCTTGGGAAGGTGTGAGCTTCTGCTAAAGTCCAGACTGCTCTGCATCCAGAGGGCAGAAGGCTACAGGCGGAGGCTAAGAACCTCAGATGCCTCATGATGTGAGTGGAGCTGCTCAGGTGTTGTCTTCTTTTAAAAAACATTTTTAAGAGAGTACAAATTCAAATTAAAAAAGAAAAATTACAAGTGATACAGAATTTCACTTAATAAATATTATAAATTTCACAGTACTTGTTCTAATACGTAGTGTTGTCTTCCAACCAGTTATTCACATTGCAAGATATATGCATATAAAATTGGAAGAAGAAAGAAAAAAGAAATAGATAAGAAATTAAGAAGAGAAGAAGCACAAACAATTGAAGAAAAGGAGATGAAACAACTTGAAGCATTAACTGCTTCTGTCATCTTACAAGAGGGAGACTCAGAGAGAAGGAGGGCAGGGGCTCCATTCCATGAAGACCTACTGGCTCAGAGTCAGTGAGAACCGAGGTGCTCAGCACTGTAGGCACCGAAGCAGCCTCCTGGAACAGCCATCCCTGCTGGAGTTACTGCAGGACTCTCCTGCCAGGGGCACACTACCCAGGTGTAACAGGTGCAAGGTATGGAGCGTCAGCAGGAGCTTCTGCAGCACACCTCCCATTTCCCAGCTGTTGCCCATGTCCAGGGTGACTGTGACAAGAGGGAGTTTATGAAACAAAATGCACAAAAGAGATTCTGATTTAACACACAATTACCGGTGTCATGGACCTGACGTATTTCAAGCACTGTGGTAGATTTCTCGTACACGTTTTAACCCTCACATCCTGTCATCTTACAAATTTCGCCTTTCCCATATCATCAACTCTGTAGTTTAGATTTAAAAACTCCAACATTCAAAACTTCATCCAATATCACAAAGCTATTAAACAGGTTTCTCTCTTTAGCTCTAGGGTGTGAATTAGCAAGCATTTCAGTAAGTACTAGCACAGAGGTATTAAAAATTCTTCTCCACTAAGACTCTTATTTTCAGCTTCTTTTAGCTTACAAATTATATCTGAAATTGTTAATTTGGAAGATTTTCCTCCCTCGTTTTTTAGTCTATCCTCCTTTCCATTTATTCAGTGAGAATCAGGGCTGTGATCTCAGTCTAGCTCTCATCTTAGCTAATGTTCTCAGGACGGGTTTCACCAAAGATGGGGACAAGTGTTCTAATGGGGCTCCATTAGGTTGTAACTTGGCTATGAAAAAGTCACTATTCATCAGATGACTTCTTGATCCATTCCATATAGGACATGCATGGACTTTTGTCTTTCACAGGGTCCAAATCCCCCTCCAAGAATAAAATCTATATAAAGTCTCCCAATTGTTTTTGTTTCCTCGCTCTTTTATCAGGACATTTTACTGATCAGCTTCTTCACACAGCACATAGATTACCTTGTGTCATTTCTCATATGTTGGTCTACTTAACATTTAATTTTGAGCTTTAAAATACCATTCAGAATGCCCTGGTCACTAAAACCATTTTTGATATTCTAACAACTTCAAGGTGTATGATACATAGGATTATAGACATTACCAATTTTTTGAAGTCTGCCTTTATATTATGCACAACATTTTACCAGGAAATCATCTCTGAATGCAGAAAATTCCAACATCATAGAAAGGCAGTAATAACCAAAAGGGTGAACGCTGCATAAAATGAAAATGTCAACGTGCAGTCAGTTCTCAGTGGCAGTTTCAGGTTTCTATACTTGATGCCTGATTCATAAGATGCACTACTTTTCTACTATAAAATAGAGGTGCAGATGATGAGGATGAGGGTGATGGGGAAGGGGCTAAATAGCAAACAAATTATTACTGACTATCAGAAAGATAAAAGATACTTATCCAAAAATAAATAGAAAGACTATTTTGTCTTCAAGAAAATGTTGAAGCAACACATCAGATTACTACCAAATTCTGACTGATTTGTCACTCAAGAAATTCATTCTGAAATTATCAATGTTTTCTTTTCTTCAAAAACTGAAAAATCAATCCAGAGGTCAGGATAGAATGGTCCAGTAGTAGCAGGTGCATTGGCAAGAAGCTTTTGCAAAGGAAAGATAATGCCATCAGGAATAGATTCAGAGAAAGAAGAAAAAGGTCTTTAAAGCTGGTTAACCCAAAGCTTTCTGGGTCTTCTGTTCTTTTATGTGCCAGCCCCAGAAAATGTTTTATGAACCTTAACAAATACCCTGGTACTGAGTGTGTTTGGACAGAAAATATGCAAGTAATTACATGATCTGTATCCTGGGAAAATTAACTCACATATTGGACATCAAATGTTCCCAACTCAGAAAACAACTCCAGCTAGCATTCAAAGCACTCATGAAGCTCTTCCCCAGCCCTCCTCTCTCATCTGCAACTCTAAGCTACCTCAGATCTAGTCTGTTTATTTCTTTATATATTGCCTTCTAACTCTAATGTACAATGTAAGTCAAAAATCACTGCATAATATACATAAGTATATTTATACAT
Organism: Ctenomys sociabilis; assembly: GCA_004027165.1. NCBI lineage: Eukaryota > Metazoa > Chordata > Mammalia > Rodentia > Ctenomyidae > Ctenomys > Ctenomys sociabilis. The sequence goes on along the minus strand of PVKA01004489.1, from coordinate 67,851 downwards.
ATATAATCCTATAAAATACATTTATATGTAGTATCATATTGCATAAATGATGCCTTATAAATCTCTAAAATATGTTCATCTAAAAGTGTATTTTGGGAGGCAGCTATGCTTACCACTATACCAACAATGCTAAAAGTGTATTTTGGGGCGGGCCAGACAGCTCAGCAGATTAAAACACATACTTAGGCAGACATAGGGGCCAGAGGTTTGATTCCTGGCCTGTCATGCAGCCCCTCTCCCAGGGCATGCTAAGACACTGAATGAGATTGTGTGTGGTGGCACATGCTTGTAATCCCAGTGCTTGGGAGGCTGAACACAGGAGAATCACTACGAGTCTGATCTGTGTAGCGGGACCCTGTAGACCCTATACTACATACATTAAAATAAAATAAAGGTGTATTTTCAAACTCAGCTAAAATATGCATAATTTGTTTTTGAACATTATTTTAAATAAGCATGCTGGGGTTTTTTTTGCCACTTTAACCTATAAAAGAGTGGTACAAATGTGAATCAACAATCAGAAGGAATGGAAGAAAGGAAGCACAGAACTTGCAGACAGACACCTACATCCAAGCTTGAACCAATTAATTTCAAATCTTCATTAGTACGAAATGGAAATAATATTCTCTACTTAACTGTTTTCCTCATAGAGCTCTTCATGAGAATAATAGTAATCACTTCATCAATATGATAGTTTATTTTGATTATCAACTTGATTAGATTGAAAACTGCATAGAAAATTTGTAAAGCCCACTTCTAGGTTTGTCAGGAAGGGCATTTCCAGAGCCGAGTGACGTATGAAATAGTGACTGTTGGGGAACTGCCTCGAAAGTGGGCAGCCAGTGCCATCCAATAGATTGGGGGCTCCAGCAAAATAAAAACAAGAGGAAGCCCTGCGGCAGTACATAAACACAATCACTCTCCTTCACCTTCTCTCTCTCCCTCCTCTGTCCTCCTTGCCTCCTCCTATCCTTCCTCTTCCTCCTCTTCTCCTCTCTTCCCCTCCTCCTTTCCCTTTCCCTTTCCTTCTTCCCCTTTTTCTCCCCTCCCCCTCCCTCCCTCCTGACTGCCATGAAATGAATACTTTCTCCCACCATGCCCTTCCACCATGATTTTCTCCTAGTGAGCCTCCTATCTCAGCCTTTTTTAGTGCTGGCATTGTAGTCATGCGCCACTACACCTGGTTCCAGGGCCTTGACACACATTTAACACATTGGAACCAGCCAATTATGAACAGAAACTATTAGGCAAATAAACTTTTCTTCTTTCAAGTGTTTAGCCTTCAAGTATTTCATCACAGTGATACAAACCTAACACATGGAGCATAATACTGTAAAACTGACTTCAGCAACAGAAACAGTGACCATAATACTCATAAATTATATTTATTATAAGTAGTACAATAGAATGAGTCATTTATTCATTCAATTGTTCCAAGATCTACATTATTGACTAGATAAACAGCAAGAGACCCTGCCTCAGAAATAAGCAGTGAGAAAAAGTGTATGCAATAGAAAAAAAAGTACATAGATATATGATGATATACTATTTTTATTTTACTTCAGTGATTTCTCTGCATTTGTTTTTGTTTTTTGTTTTGTTTTGTTTTGTTTTTGGCAGAACTGGGGATTGAACCTCAGGCCCTTATGCTTGCCAAAGAAGCACTTTTTCCACTGAGTCATCTCCCTGTTTTTTGTTGTTGTTGTTTTTTTTTTCGTAGGGTCTCACTGCACAGTTCAGACTTCTAGTGAGCCTCCTGTCTCCACCTTCCTTAGTGCTGGCATTATAGGCATGCACCACAATACCTGATTCCAGGGACAGCGTGGCATGTGATACCAGGGATCAAACTCCAGACCTTGCGCTTGCCAGGCAGGCACTTATGCCACCAAGCTATCTCCACAGCCCCTGAATTAGTTATCAGGGTTAAATGAGCCACCATACTTACCCTCACTGTATATCTTTTTCCTGAAACTGGAGACCACCACAGTGAGCTCCAATCTCCTTTGAGGTGCATGGTGAGAAGAAAGAGCAATAGACAAAAAGGTGGCACAGGGGATCTGAGATGGCCAGTTATTCGTGGGAACAGAAGAACCTTGATATTTCTTGATTAACTCTGTGTCAAAGGCAGTGGGTGAAGAGCAGTGGGCATTCCCAGGAGCAGTAACGCTGGGCTGGTGAGAAGAACTTGCAAGCATGAGACAGAGGGCAATAAGGAACCTTTAGCTTCCCTGAGTGCCTTGTCACCCTAGCAGTTCTCATCCTGCCCTTGAGTGCCCTAGCATCACTGATCCTAAGGCTTCCAACTGCGACCAGAAGAAAACAGGGAGCATCCCCCTTAGAGATAGGGTTCCCAGGGCAGGACAAGGACAGCCTCAAACACCCTCTAGATTCGATTTGTAACTTGTCCAGCATCCTGCCATCTAAACTGAACCAAGTTCTTTTTTTTTTTAATCTTAGATAACTTTTACATACTTCCTCTCTCATTAACCTAGGTCTTACTTTTTCACAAACCACTCACTGATTCATCTGCTGTAGACCAGGACCTTTTTGATCCTTAGATTTCAAAGATGAAAGACTCCCTCATCTCAAGCAAAGAATTCCCCCCATTTCTAGGAAAGCAATAAAAAATATTCACCAGAGGGATCACTTTAAAGAGAACTATGAGCTTGCTTTGAGACTGAAGACTCAGTATGAAGGAGTAAAGGGTCAAATCTAAAACTTACCTTCAAATATTATACCATAAAAAAATGAGTGGGAGAAAACAGATATGGCAAAATGTTCATAACAGTTTCAGGTTAAAGGTATAAATTCAAGACTGGGCATGGTGGTACACATCAGTGATCCCAGCACTTGGGAAGCTGAAAATAGGAGGATCACCAAGAGTCTGAGATCTGTAGTAAGACCTTGTAGACCCTGCCCTAAATACATATAATAAATAAATAAAAGAATAAATTCATTACATTAATACTTCAACTTTTCTGTATGGCTAAAAAACATTGTGAAAAAGGTAGGAAAACAACAAACCTCCAGTGGGCTCAGATAGCAGTGGCTCTAAAGTGGTCTGGCAATATGAACTGTGGTGAATTATTGTTCACCTTTCTAAAGCTAAATTTAGTCATGTATAAATGTAGGCGATCACTTTATATAATAGAATGAGTTGTTATGCACATTAAATTAGATAACATATGTAAATACAGTCTTGACACATAAGAACAGTGTATTAGATATTATTTTATTTGATAGGATAATATATGAAATGTAGTATTTAAAATACAGATTATTTCCATAAATATTCCAGAACTAGAAAGTTCTTTTAGTATAGGTAATGTAAAAATATTTATTCAGTATGTCTACTTCATGACTGAACTGATTGAGAAACTAAACAAAACTTGCGTAGAACAGAAAAAAGTAGAAAGTTTCCAGAAAAATAAGCAAAGTGAAAATTCAAGCATTCTCTGAGGACTTATGGAAAGGATATGAGCACAGGTGATACATGATTCAATTAAAAGATTTTTGAGAGGTGGTGATGTGTGTGAGATATGACCAAATATAGGACGAATGTTTGAATTTTCAAAAATGTATTACAGTAAAAGGCACAGTAAAAGGAGATTGTCCCAAATCTCCCACAAAGTGCTCTCCCTTCACTTTGAACACATTTATCCCATTGTTCTGCTCACTTTCTGAAGCAGTTCTGGAAGTCATTTGTCATAAGTGTCATAAGTTGTGTTGTGACAGTTGCCTTCATGTCATGAATCAACTCAAAATGTTTATCTTTCATGGAAACTGACTTTGGAGAAGAACCAGAAGTCATTCAATACAAGATCTGATGGATAAGTTGGATAAAGTCACCGCATAACATTTTCATTTGATAGAAATTGCCATAAATGCAATGCACCAATTCAGAGCATTGAGATAGCTCTGAAGGACATGAGAACTGCTTCAGAAAGTGGCCCAGCTGAATGATGGGCAGGTGTGTTCAATGCTGGGACAAGAATTATGAGAAGTATTAATGGTACTGTGATTTTTACTGTAATATTTTTTCTTATTTAGACATTTGTCTCAGTTACTTTTCTCTCATTGCTGAGACAAAATACCTGACATCCAGAATTAAAGAAGGAAAAGTTTATTTAGCTCACAGTGGAGGTTTCAGTCCATATTAAGCTGGCTCTAAGGCAGAGTGGGCACATGGCAGAGGGTAGGTATTCATGGTGGCTGAATGTAGGAAGAATAAAAAGGGAGGGGCAGCAGGTGTGGGAGCTAGCAAGCCTCTCTCCCCTGCATATATTGTATTCAGGTTATCTTTGCCAGGACAGATGTAGCACTCACACACATAATATCAGCATTAGATCATGAATTAATCACACACTCCAGAAGCCTGTCCCAACTACTACATGAGGCTTTAAACTAAACATAAACCATAACCTTCTGCCCCTAACTCCCAAAGGACTCATGCATATCCCTTTGTGCTAAAAGTATTTTAACCATCTCTAAAAGCGTTGCTGAAAAGTCCAGCTCCCAGGTTTCCAAGACCTGAGGAAAACTCTTAGCTGTGAAACCCTGTATAAATGAAAAGTTAAATACTTCCAACATTCAGTGGCACAAGAAAAACATTACCATTTCCAAGAGGTACGAACAGCAGGAAAAAAAAGCATTGGGACCAAAGCAAGTCCAAAATCCAGAAAGTCAAACATTAAGTCCTATAGTTGTATGTGGAATATCCAAAGCAATCTGTGGCAAATTGTGAGCTCTATGTGGCTCCACCTCTTGATACTTCTGAGGTTGTAGCTCCTATGGCTTCTCTCTTGGGCCTGCTTTGCTCCTTCCTTGCAGCTTTTCTTAGATGATCCATTTTCTTGGTTTTCTCATACTTCTTGGTTCTCCACTTCACATTAGACTTCTCACTCTCTGCTTCACTTACTGCCTCTCATTGCCACACTGCCTGGTCTCACAGACCTTCTGAAATCTAGGTGGAACCCTTCTTAACCTCAGAACTCTTGCATTATGCATACACTTAAACTAATGCAATGTGGATAATGCGAAGGTCTGCTGCCAGCTGGAGCAGTAGCCACGTTTTCTTCTCTCTTAGCTATAGGGGCTGAGTGCCTGGATTGCTGGTCAATATGACCCTGACTCTGAGAAAGAAACTCTCTATAATGTTGCCATTCTGGAACCTGGTGTAGCCACCACCGCCATTCTAGAACATGAAACTCTGCAGCTTTCTCCTTAAAGCAAAGTCTTTCACTTTTGTAGTTTTGAGGCTGAAAGGGTGAAGACTTGTTGCTTCTTGTGATACCCTCTGGCCATCTCTTCTATTTTGCTGCTCATTCACAGCAATGGAGATCTTCTCAGCTCCATCTTTGCAGTCCATAGCTTTATTAGCACTTTCTTTTTGGCCAAATTCATAATATTTTAAAACATCCTGCTGGGTTCATTGTTCTTGATTTGCAACATAAATCTGACTAAAAGTCCCCAACAATAGCCATGCCACTGCCTCAATATTCAACTGCCTTGAAATTTCTTCTGCCACACTATCCAGTCCACTGCACTTAATCTCCATCTCAGGCAAAGTCTATGGATGCAAGCAAAATGCAGACAAACTTTCTACCAAACCATAACACACATCATTTGGAATCCAAAAACCAATGCAGTCATTTTCTCCAGCAAACAGCTCCCAGCCTGGTCTTTACAGGCAGGATTTCTATCAGCATTCTGACCTTCTGAGCTCTGACCAGAATCTCCCACGCAGAACAGTCAAAGGAAATCTAGTGATTCTCTTTCAGGAAACGTCTCCAAACCTTTTCTATCTCTTCTCACAAGCTATTCCCAAAGCCTCTTGCACCACATGGTCAGGTGCAGTCACAGCAACAACCCCACTCCGGGTACCAAATTCTGCCTCACTTATTTTCCTCTCATTGATGGGACAAAATACCTGTCACTCAAAATTAAGAAAGGAAAAATTTATTTAGTTCACAACTAGTGGATGTTTCAGTCTACACTTGGCTGGCTCCAAAGCAGAGTGGCACACAGCAGAGGCCAGCTGCTCATAGCAGTGGAAATCAGCAAACAGCCAGAGATAAAAGGGAGGAGCAGTGACTTGGAAACTAGCACGCCTCTCACCCTTCCTTATATTGCATTCAGGCTATCTGCTCTAGTTCAGTTGTAGCACTCACCTATGGATCATGAATTAATCACAAACTCTAGAAGCCTGCCCCAATGACTACATGAGGCTTGGGGGGAAGACAACCAGACACTAACCATAACAATGTTCATTGTATCTTTTCATCATACCTCATTTTAGAAACAAGGAGAAAGCTACTACTGGTGTAAAGCTTATCAGAGAAGCAGAGGGTTGAATTAAGATTTCAGCTGAGTTATCAAGAATAGTATTAATAGACTCAAAGAATGTTTTAAGGTAAAATTCATCAATCTGATAAGGAGTAAGTTACATAAAATAGTCATAAAAAAACAGAAAGCAATTAACAAAATGTGAGGAGTATACCCTCATATCAATAATAATCTTGAATATAAATGGATTAAACTCTCCAATCAAGACACGGAGTGACCAAGTGAATAAAGTTGTCTATAGGGCATAGCAATTATAAATATATACACATTTAGCTTCAGAGCACATAAATATATAAAACAGATATGGATGGGCATGAAAGAGGAAATAACAATACAATAATAGTATAGGACTAAAATACCCCCTTTTTTTAAACAGGAGATATGTGAATCAAACAGAAAATTAACAAGAAAATACTGAACTTGAACTTCCCTTTAGACTATATAGGCCTAACAGACACACTTTAATCATAAGTATTTCAATATTCACTCTTTTCCACATGGAACATTGTCGATAGACTATACATTAGGCAGTAAAACAAGTTTAAACAAATTTAAGAAGATGAAATTCATATCTAGTGAATTGGGATGAAATTAGAAATCAATAATAGGATGAATTTCTGAAAATTTAGAAACATAGAAGTTAAACGACAAGCCCCCAAATAGTTAGTCAACAAGGAAATCAAATGGGAATATTAAAAGCATTTTGATACAACTAGCAATAGAACCACAATATATCAAAACCTCTGAAATGTATCAAAAGCAATTCTAAAGATAATTGTAATAAGATTCCAAATATGTAGCCCCAAATTATGCCTCAATAAATTATGAAAAGAAGGATGAGTTAGCAGAAGACAGGAAACTTTAGGGATCAGGACAGAAATAAATCAAATAGAGATGAGGAAGACAATAAAGAAATCAATAAGACCAAGAATAACTTCTTTGAAAAACTAAACATAATGCACAAATCCTTAGTCAAACTAAGGAAAAAAGAGAGATTGCCTGACACAAGCATGCCAGGTGTGAGGCGACCTTTCCCCAGAATGGATACGCAGGCCCACAGTGGGTGTGTGGAACATGAAGGAAGCAAGAAAGCAGGCCCATACTAGGTGTTTAGTGGGCCTCCCATGCAAACACAAGCAAGCAGGTCTGCCTCAGACACACTCAAGGGTGCCACCATCCACCAACTACAAGTTGGTTCTACGTTTTTCTTCTTCTTGGTACAAGGCAGCAAATTCAAGGACTAACCAACCAACCTGATCCTGCACAAGGATGTGGCCTGAAGAGACAAGGAGTAACTAGACCCTATTACTGTCAGCATTAAGTCCTACCATCTTCTTGAGCCCCCTCCCTGTGGCCCATATCCAGCAGAGACCAGAGGACTGATCAAGCTTCCCATCAAGGGTAGCATTCTACCAGTCTGTCTTTTGGTTGAGATATTTAGGTCATTCACATTAATAGTTATTACTGATATGTAGTGACTTATTCCTGCCATTGCTTTATTTTTCTGCTGGTGATTTCCTTCTAGTTAACTGCTCCCCCTGCCTGGCATATTCATTCTATTAGATTTTTGTTGTTGTTGTTATTGTCAGCTTCATTGTCTCCTTCTAAGATATCCTTGAGAACTTTTTGGACTGCTGGTTTTTAATTGTGAATGTCTTTAAGTACTTTTCAACATGAAAATGTACTTCTCCATCAAGTGTTTACTTTTGAGCTTTAAGTACTGTTTGGGATTCTTACAGAAATGTGCAGCCAGTCATTTATTAGAGTTAAATAATGCCTTAGAACAAATGGATTTAATATGTAGAAAGCGTTCCATCCAACAACAACAGAATACATATGCTCCTCAACAACACATGCGACTTTCTCCAAGGTAGACCACATATTAGTCAATAAAGCATGTTTAAGTAAATGAAAAAAATTGAAATTGTACCATGCATATTAATAGATCTAATGCAATGAAACTAAAATCAACAATAAAACATGATTATGCAAATCATAGAAATAATAATGCATTCTTACATAAACAATGGATTACAGAAAAAAAATTAAGCAATAAATAAGATGTTTTCTACAACTAACTGATAATTCCAGTACAATATACCAAAATTTATGGGACATAGTGCAAGTAGCACTGATAAGAAGATATATAGCTATGAATATCCATATCACAAAGAGAGAGCAAGACCTAATTAATAACCTAAAAGTGAAACCCAAGTTCCCAGAAAAACAAAGACAATCAAAACCAGAAGCTAAAAAACAAGGAAATTATGAAGATGAGATGAAAATGTAGTGAAATGGAGAACATGAAAATAATATAAATAATCAATGAATTGAAACATTGATTTATTGAAGACATAAACAAAATAGACAAAATCTTAGCCAATCTAACCAAAAATATAAGACTCAAATCAAAGCAGATAGAAATTAAAAAGCTGACATCACAATGGGAACTGCTGAAATTTTTAAAGATCCTATTAACAACTACATTGCAGATCTCTGTATCAATAAATTTGAAAATTCGGAACAAAAATGCTAACAAAACCCAGGTACTACAGATTCATTCCTGAGTTCGACAAACATTTTAGGGAAAATCTTATACCAATACTCCTCAAGTTCTTCAGTGAAACTGAAAGTGAAGAACTCCCAAACTTATTCCTCGAAGCTACCATTACCCTGATTTCAAAACCTGATAAAGACCTGACCAAAAAACAGTACAGACCAATCTCTTTAGTGAAAATAGATGCAAAAGTCTTCACCAATATGCTGGTAAGCAGAAAACAATGAATCATCAAAAAGATCATACATCACAATCAAGAAGGCTTTAGGCCGGGGGTATAAGAATAGTTCAACACACAAAATCAATATAGTATATCACATAAACAGAAGCAAGGACAAAAATTTCAATGTGCTTTCATGATAAATAAAAAAGAAACATTGAAGAATATAGATTTGGAAGGACCTCAGTGCCATCTGATGAGACATTTATGACAAACCTACTGCCAACATCATAACAAATGCAGAAAACCTGAAAGCTTTCCCTCTAAAACCAAAAACAAGATAAGTATGTCCACTATCACCGTATCTGTCCAACAGAGTACTTAAACATTAGAAAGAGTGATTGGTAATACAAAGAAATGAAAGAAATATATATATATGAAAGGAAAAAAATTATCATCATATTTGTAGATGATATGATTCTCTAAATAAAAAGTGCAAACAACACACAAAAAAAAATCTGAACTAAAAACCAAATTCAGCAATATAACAAGGTACAAAAACAACATGTAAAAACTAATAGCATTCCTGTGCACCAACAATGAACCCACTGAGAAACTGTCAGGAAAACACCATTCAGAATAGCAGCAAGAAAATTTCCTTAGGAATTAAGCTGAGTAAAATGAAAGTGAAAGAGTTCTAAAATGAAAACTCGAGTACCCTGATACAAGAGACTGAAGAGGACATCAGAAAATGGAAAGATATGCTCTGTTCCTGGACAGGCAGAACTAAGATAGTCAAAATGACCATTCTTCCAAAATTGATAAACAAACTTAATACAGTATCAATCAAAACACCAACATTCCTCACAAAAGTGGAAAAAATCCTCCAGATTTGAAGTTCAATTATAAAGCTATAGGGGCAAGGAGATAGCCAGTGAAATAAGTGCTTGCCTGGCAAGTGCAAGGTCCTGAGTTCAATCCCTGGGATCACCAAAAAAATAAAAAAAATAAATTACAAAGCTACAGTGACCAAAAACAGCATGGTACTTACACAAAAACAGACATGAGGATCCATGAACCAGGATAAAAGATGCAGAAACAAGCCTGAGCATATACAACTACTTGATCCTTGACAAGGGATCCAGAAACATTCACTAGAGGAAAGACAGCCTCTTCAAAAGTGGTATTGGAAAACTGGCTCTCCACGTGCTAGAGATTTAATCTAGACCCATATCCCTTGCCATGTACTAATCCAAAATCAAAATTGATTAAAGAGGGCTGTGGAGATACCTCAGAGGCCTAAATGTTTTCCTAGGCAAGCTCAAAGACCCAGGTTTGGTCCCTGCCACCAGAACCGCACCAACCCCACCCTGGGTACACTGAGCCTGCCACCAAGTCTGAGTGTGGTGATGCATGCCTGTAATCCCAGTGCTGGGGAGGCTGAAACAGAAGGATCACTAAGAGTCCAAACTGCATAGTGAGATCCTGTACCAAATATATTTTAAATTTTTTAAAATAAAAAAAATTGATCAAAGAATGAAATGTTAAAACCAAAACAACATGCTTTAAGATAAAATAGGACAAGGTCTGCTTTTGGGACAGGGTCCACAGGGTGTACAGGGTCTCACTGCTCCAAATTCCCTTGAAGTCATAAGCATAGGGAAGAATTTCCTAAACAGAATTATGGTTGCACAGAAAATAGTAAGAAAAATGAATAGGATTATATCAAATTAAAAAACTTTTGCACAGCCAAAGAAACAACCAAAACAGTAAGCATAAATGAACAACCTACAAAACGAAAGAAATTTCCTGTAGACCCTGTCCTAAATTCACAAAACAAAATAAAAAAATTAATTGGGTAAGTGAAATAGACAAGGAGGAGGAGGGGAAGAGAAGAAGAAAAAGAGGAGGAGGAGGTAGAGGGACAGAGGAGGAAGAAGAAAGAAGAGCAAGACAAAGAGGACAGAGGTGAGGGAAACAAATGGTGAATAAATACATGAGGGCCGGCCTGATAGCTCCTGTTTAGGCAAAGCGCAGTGGTGAGGATTGGATCCCCAGTGTGCAGTGCTGGCCCCACCTCTGGAGTGCACAGAGGCAGGGATTGAGATAGGGAGGGGAGGTGCAGGCCTGTAATCCCAACACTTGGGAGGCTGAAAACAGGAGGATCACTATGAGTCAATCTACGTAGTGAGACGCTGTAGACCCTGTCCTAAACACAAAATTGTAAGTACGTGAAAAAATGCAAAATATAACTAACCATCACAGAACTGCAAATTAAAACAACACTTATGTCAGAAAAGATGGCTGTCAAGAAATCGGAAAACAGGAAATGCTGGTGAGGCAGCAGTAGAAAAGGAAGCCTTCATGCTGTTGGTAGGGAGGTGCACCAGGACAGCACGATGGAGGCCAGAGTGGAGATTCTTCAGAAACTAAACCTAGAGGCCAGCTGTCATCTTTCTAATTATTTTCCCAAGAGTTAAAATCACCATGTTATAGTGATGCATAACAGCAGCACAATTCATAATAGCTAAATCTGGGAAACGCCCTACACTGCCCACCAACAGATGACTGGATAAAGAAAATGTGGTATTTATACACAATGGAGCACTACTCTGCCATAAAAAAAGATAACCTGAGGCCTTCAAAGGAAAATGGGTCCACTCGGAGACTATAATATTAAGTATAATTTCTGTAACTCATGGTGCCTCGTGCCTATAATACCAGCACTCAAGATGCTGAAGCCCAAGGTGCACCATGAGTTCCACCAGCCTGGGCTACACAGTGAGTCCAAGGCCAGCCTCAACTATGTAGTGAAACCCTGTCTCAAAAATAAAATAAAATAAAACATATGGTGAAAATAATTCAGATTTGATGAAGGAGATCCTGCCATGTGCCTCAACATGGAAGGGCCTAGAGGATACTGTGCTAAATAAAATAAGCCAGCAAGCAGCACACTACAAAATAAAACATACTGATATTTTAATAAGTATATGTAAGATTTGGTAGAAAAGGAATAATTAAAAAAAAAAAAAAGAAAGAAAAGAAAAACCAGTTGGGCTGGGGACATAGCTCAGTGATCTAAGCTCCTGCCTGGCAGATAGGAGGAGCCAGGCTTGATCCCTAATACCACAGGCCTTGCCAGCCCCGCCCGTGCCAACCACCAAAACCAGGCATGGTGACACAGGCCTGTAATCCCAGTGCTGGGGAGGCTGACACAGGAGGATCACTACAAGTCTGAACTGCATAGTAAGACCCTGTAACAAAGGAATAATTTAGAAAAAAGAAGAAAATATTTGGTAGAAACATTGATGAAATGAAAAAAATAATAATATGTTAAAAATATGTAGAGTTCTCATTTACTAAAGGCGCTGCAGTTATTTCACCTAATTTCTCTGCTGTTTTCAAAAGTCCTGCAGGTGTTTTTACAAAATAACAATGCCTGCTTCTTCACATCACGTCCCACACCACACTGGCCCTGACACTCCCGTGCACAGGCCGCAGGAAGACGATTACGAGAACAATGTCAAACTGCCACAAGCAGCTGCAACCATCTATATAAACTGTGGGATGTACTGTTATTTTGTTTTCAATTTTTCAAAAAGATGAAGGCCTTTTAGCACTGTAGCCAGCTAGTGTAGTCCCCATTTCCAAGCGTACTGGTCACACTGACCCCTAGAATAATGCTCTGGTGTGTCCCTAGTGCTGGCCACCTACGGACCCAGAAATCACACTTCCAAGTGATCATTCCTCAGTACGAGAAGTGATCATTCCTCTCTCCAGCCTCAAACGCATTCACTGCTTCTTGAGTTTCAGGTCTTAGCACCGTGAGCCACTCTGAAACCCAACAGCACATCACCAATTCGAGTTCTATTTGATGTGCTCCTGAGTGTCTTATTGCACTAATGCTGGTGAATATACCGAGACACACTACTCCTGAAAAAATATACAAATATCTACAAAATGAATGTGTGCCCTCAGCAAAGATTTAGGATAAGCGATTTCTGTATCACAAAAAGACAAAGAGAAACTAGGAATGCAAATTTCGAAACAAAAAAAAATTTTTGTTATGAAGTATTCTAAATGTTATACAGTACGTGAAATAAGACCACTAAGTTTCCAGAGATCTCAGTACTGAGAAAAAATAAAGAAGATAATGTCCAGAAACACAAAACTGAGCTTGCACTGCGTTTCTTTTTCCCCAAGCATCACACCCTAAAATCCGCTGAACTTAAAGCATTCTTGGAAGCAAGAATCACATGCTCACAGCTTAGCCTTCCTGAGTGGTTGGTTTAGGGCGCCTTTAGAGCGGTTCTTAGCCTTTGCTACTCCTTGCTACTCGTTAAAATCAGCTGGGACGGGGGTTAGACACCCTTCCAGCCCCAGGGGGTCGGTTCAGCTGCTCCGGAGTGGACCGCGGGCACGCAGGGTCTGCAGATCCGCAGAGGACTCCGATGTGCGCGCGGTGCTGGAGACCGCCGAGCTGGACCCGAGCCTGCGGAGTGTCCCCGCTGCAGGCCGCCTTCCCGAGCACGGCGTGGGCGGACGCCTTAGGGGCCGCAGAGTGGCTGGCTACCTGCCACCGTCGCGCTGCCCAGGTCCACCTGCGCGCTTCCTGCTTCGACTTAACCCAGAGAGCTCGCTCTAAGGGTCAATAGCAGCGCGGCTCTGGTCGCAGCAGCTGCGAAATGAGACAAGGGGAAGGCAGCAGGGGGAGAACCTGGGCGCGTGTTTCGACTCAGGCGTGATGTTAACTTGGCTTTTGATCTCACAGCAACCCTGTGAGTTTCCCATTCCTCCAAAAACGGAGGCTCAGAGGCATTCTTAATTAATGTCCCAAGGTCGTAAGGCTATTGAGAAGCATCCTGATCCTAAGGAGGGGGATGCGATCTGCCGTCTACTATACCACACTGCCCCCTAGGGGTGCAGAAGCCTACGGCGGCTGGTGCAAGTTACAGGAATTTGAAGCACCAGAAGGCCACGAGCTGCAAATCTTTCCTGGTGGACCTCCCGGCTGTGATCGCTGTTTCCTCTCGACCCTTCCCGCCTATGAGTGGGTACCGCTGGCTCGGCATGGCACTCTTGCCGCCTTTGTTCGCTGCCAGTCGTGGGCTTGCAGCTATGCGGGTACAAGCGAGCTCAGGCAGGGTGAAGGCATTCCCTGCATTTTGTTAATCTGCCGCAGAGCCCCAAATCGCCTTGCAGCAGTGCTTCTCCACTTGAAATGTACTTGTGCATCACCTGCGGATCTTGTTAAAATGCAGATTCTAATTGAGAGGGGACCCTGCTCGTGCTAACAAGCAACCAGAGATGCCAGTGTTGCTGGGGAGAGGGGCTATAGGCAGCAAGGAGCATTGCTGTACGCGCTTGTTTAACAGTGTTAGAGGATCAAGCAGCTCTAGGGGTAACTTGGGAAAGGCAGCTCACCATATATTTCAATTCTAAAGTTTAAAAAAAAAGATGTGATTTGTATTTACTTAACATCTGGCCCATGATATAGGGTGAATTTTTAAGATAACAAAAAAGTGATACAGAATTTCAAAGCACTATGCCATGAAATTAACAATGGTTATTATATTGCATATTGTTATCTTCAAAATAGTTGCTCAGATTATCAGATGTGGGCATGCAAACCAAGGGAACAATGTGGACACTAAGTGCTCCTCTCAATGAACTCACAGAAATGAGCAGTGCTATTATCTTGGCTACCCCTTTCTCCCTTCATTCCTCCTTTCCCCCATCCCAGATGTTCTTGCCTATTGAGAAGTTTCTTCCCCTGTCACAGTATCTATTGTACCTTTTGAAATGTTCTTCTTCTTTTTTTTGGTGGTGGTGGTACCTGGGATCAAGCTCAGAGCCTTGCACTTGCCAGGCAAGGACTTTTTCCACTGAGCTATCTTCCTGGCCCTCTATTGTACCTTTTGGATCTTGTTTACTCTTTCAGTTTCTAAAATGTATCGCTGTGTTACTTGCATGCAAGCTAATGGGACTGTCTCTTCATTTTTCCTCATCCATGAGTATTTATAATTGATTAATTGATAGGACATCTCAACATGAAAATAAAGCACCTAAAATATAGTCTAGTTTTTTTGTTGTTGTTTTGTTTTGTTTTTTGTATTTTTAGGGAAGGGTGTACAGGGTGTTCAGGGTCTCACTACTAGATCGGACTTGTAGTGATACTCCAAGTACAGCCTCCCAAGAGCTGGGATTACAGGCACATGCCACCACACACAGTCTCAATTGCCATCTCAACATGCCCGTGGGGAGGGGCTGCTGACAGGGCAGGCCTAGGAATCAAACCTCTGGCCCCTGCACCTGTTTGTAGGCAATTTGATCTGCTGAGCTATTTGGCCAGCCCTCTAGTTTCTTATGAATAACAAAAAAAAAAAAATAACAGATTCATCATTTTTTAAAAAATTAAAGGTAGCTATCTACTCCTCCAACTGTTGTCACTTTTCACACTAGAAATCAAATTACACCGTAGCCATTTTTCTTTGGGGGCTGCCCGCAGGTTTGGAATGCTTCTGGTGAGAAACTTGCGGCTGTCTTCAGTTGATGTATTATAGGTTAACCACAGCCATTAAGAACCTTAGCCTCTGGGTCAGCAGGCCTGAGGTCAGGCCCTACTGACATTTCACTTTACAAAGCTTCACTTCATGCCCAGTATTATCCTAAAGCAAGACTCAGAACATAGAACAATCCAAAAATAGTCCAAATTCCAATTCAGGGCTTAGGAGACAACTCAACGGTATAGATGCCTGCCTGGCAAGTGCAAGGTCCTGAGTTTAATTGCTGCTACCAAAAAAAAAAAAAAAGAAAGAAGAAGAAAGAAAGAACAAATAAATGAATGAACAAATGAAAGAAAGAAAGAAAGGAAAAGAAAACAACAAACTCCTATGCATAACAAGAAATATACCCAAATGCACCATAATTTTTCTCATTCACAGCAATTACATACATTACTATTGATGTTATAATGATACATAAAAGATGGTGTATGTTGTACTCAGTATAACTTTTTTTTTAAATGCTTAAAATATCATGAATTGGCATTAGGACATCTATGGCCACATATATGGTCTGCCGCATGGCTTTATCCTGCAGGCCACTTCAACTATTGAAAGGGACTGATAATACCTATGCGGGATGTTTTCATGAAGGTTATTCACATCGCCTTCCAAAAGTCCCTGAAAGCCCCCATCTTCCAGACTATTCTGCCATGTGCCTTCCGGCTTCTGTGTAACCACTCTCCTTCGTTCATCACCCATTTACGATATCCTTTTCCTTTCTGGAGAAGTACGTATTATTTCCAGAAAAAGAACTGTTCTTTTTATGACAACAGAAAGTTTAAAAAAACAGCAAGTGAGTTCCACACAATGGGCAGATTTCAATAAATATTTGTGACATGAATAAACAAGTCAACCCCAGGGGATCCAAAACATTTTATTCTCTAGTATTTGCAAAAGCAGATGTAGAAATATTAGCAAAATCCCTTCACTGGATTTTCTCCAGCTTCATTCCACAAAAAGAAAGAGACCAAAAGTTAAATCATCAGTATTTCAATAACATTTGGACTTGCCATTGGTCAGAACATAAAGCTGTCAGAAATATTACTTGCGTCAGCCTAAAACATATTTATGATAGCTTTTAAAATGTTTATAAAATTCTTAAGAAAACATCCAGCTTTGTGAAGTGCTTGTGATCTGCTTGAAACACTATTAAGATCCTCATGAAGAAATTATTAAAACCCCTCCACGTAGGGACTTGCTATGTGGAGTTCAGGAAATGCCATTCATGTGTTTATTTCAGAAGTTAATACTTGGGAGAAATTTCTAAATACCTTATCCAATTCATGTTGATAGCTGTTTCTGTCCCCGAGGCACGGAGAACAAAAGTGGCAAATGCTTAGTTGACATATTTCTTGAATTTATGAAAGAAAAAAGAAATGCCGAAAATGGCAAATATTTTATATGTTAGACTTTCTTAACTCTTGTGGCTTTCTAAGCTCTTATGAGAGGATGTGTCAGATCCTAAAACATGTAGTTGTTCATGCACAATGAAATTGTGTTCCTTGGCAGAGAGAAAATGATTAAAAACAGAACATAGATAGTGCCACCACTTAAAAAAAAAAAAACTCTTATGAAAAGATCAAATCACAACAGAAATAACAGCTACTAGTAACTCAGTCACATTTTAAAAAAAGCTATAAAAGAAAATTTCTTAGGAGCAGTATGAAAAGGAAATGATTATTAATTGAATAATATTTAATTTGTAAATCTAAGATATTTTTATCAGACAGTTATTAAAGATAAATTCCTATATAAATTATCCAACAGAGTAGACGTGACTCTTAGCAAACAATACTTACACCAAGATGTCACAACTAACACAGTTTATGGTAAACTGAAAACAGAAGACAAGACAAAACAAGAAGAGAAAGCATGCAAGCTATTTTACATTCCATACTTATTAAACAATGAAACCACCTTTTTAAATTTTTCCCCAAAACTTGAGTATTCAACTAGCAGTTGTCTTTTGTATATCAGCAGAAGATCTATTCAGTTTTCTGTTAATTAGGTCACACACAAATTCTAGGGGTTGCAGTGAACACATTCAAAGAGGAGATATTCATTACAAAATCCTGCTGCACATTATTACATTGCTAAGGACAGTAAGAAGCCCCAGGGAATCAAGGCAATTTCCACCTTTGATACAGGTGTGGAAAATGTCACACTTCCTCCTCTCTGGGAGGTTTCTAAGGAATGTGTTTTATTCCATTTTCAGCCTAAGGCAAGTTAGAACTCCTGAGCCAGTGTACACTGGTGGCTGCATCTGCTCTCCACATTCCGGGCCCTGCTTTACAAATTTATATAAATAACTGTACTTGGGAGCTTCCACTGGCTTTATGTTGTTTTTGGTTTTTCGCTCCACATTCACATGCCCATCTTCCTGTTGACTTGCTCCCAGAGCTGTGACTTTGACATACCCCCTCCAATGAGAGACCTGCAAGATCTGTTAGATTTTTAAATTTCTCAAATGTAGAGCCAAGAAAATAACTAGCTAAACATTTAAGAATTGATCCTTCAAAAAGGTGGGGACAAACCTCAGCTCTGCAACCCATTTGTATTTATTATTTAAAATCAAAACAATAGCAAATGTTAACAAATTCTGATGCAAGCACCTTTTCCATATGAAGTCAGACGAAAACTGAAGCTTTCGGTCTTTCTCAAATCCAGACTTTGATTAAAAGAAATCAAGCTCTTCCCCTTAGAATAGACCTTATGATCTCTCAAAAGCTAATTTTTTTAAAAAAAGAAGTTAATCAATCATCTACATGATAAATTTTTAAGGTTCCAGAAAATCCCCACTATCCCAACACACATGTACTGAAAAATAAATTATATATATATGTACTGAAAAATAAATTATATATAATTAAACTCAGAACCTTGTGTTTGTCAGGCAGGGACTTAAGCTACTGAGCTATCTCCCTGCCCCTAAAAGTACACTTTCTCTACCTCTTGGAAGACAGCTGAAATTCCAAAACTAGAGCTTCTTCCCTTGGCATCAGATTGCCCTCCATTGAGATGCAGATCTAATATTAGAAAGGCAATGTCATTTACCTTATCAGTTAGCCAGACACTCATGTGTTCTTTCCCAGGAGCTGCTGTTGCAGGAGGCAGTGGCAGGTACATAGGAGGAGAAGACATGGGCCAAAGTCTGGAAAGAAAACAGGAATAGGAAGGGCATTGACAAGGACACTGGAGTCAAGTTAAGACTAAATAAATTTACTTACGACTTCAGCAAGGAGGGCAGGGGGTATAACTCAGTGCAATAACTACCTGGCTGGCCAGGTTCCAAGTTTGATCCTTGGTACAAAAAGAAAAGACTTCAGCAGGGAAAATTTTGTGCAAATAGTGTTATAAATGGAAGGAAAACATTTAAGGTGGGTAAACCAAGAGCTGCCCCATTAGTATTACTGTGAGAGTCAAGACCATTCCATGTAATATAAATGCTTGTCCTTTTGGTCCTAGAAACAGCTTAGAGAGATAGGAAGGTCCTAGGAAAGACATTTGGAAAACCACTTGCCTGTTGCAAATTGTTAGGTTTTCTCAAATATGAGAGAACCATTTCCTTTCTTGAACTTATAATTAAGAGTTCACGATTCTGGAGATTAATTTCTAGATACTCAGGAGGATGAGTGTGGAAAAGAAAGAATAGTTTGTTGCTTTCAACTAGAGCTTTTGTGCTGTGAAAATCTTGACTTCAAAGTAACATGTAGCTAGCTTAAACCAGGATCAGAGTCTCACTGACCCACAGAGCAGGACACTGACTGAGAGCTGTGGAAACTCAGTATTTCCCCTCATGTATCTTGATGCTGCTTCTCTCTCACTCTAGATAGACTTTCTCTACATATGTGAAGGAAATGTCCACTGTGCCAAATTCTTTGTCCATAAAACCAGTCAAACTAGGTAGAAATTTAAGTTTTCCAGGGCCCAACTTGAAACAAGTGCTTCCTACACCATCATAACAATACAGGTGACAACTATGTAATAGATAGAAAAAAAAATTTTTTTTAAGGAAATGAAGAGTCTGAGCAATCTAACAATAGCAGTCCAGCTGCTCTTCCTGGAAGCCTATACCCCCCGGGACAGCAGGGAGGTACTGGACCCAGCTTGTTTTGACACTCAAGAGCCTACTCCACCCAGCCTTTCCCAGCTGCATGCACTGAGATCTTGAAATCCACCATGCCAAAGGCATTTATACCAAGACAACTGGCAAATCCTATATCAAGACTTCTTTTTTTCCAGGCAGCCAATTTACCAGCATACCACTGTTATGGAAGTCTCCATGATTTGTGATTGAGGTAGTCACATTAACATCTCCTCTCATACTGTGAAGAACTGCAGAAAATCCTGATATTCCTTTCCTCATAAATATAGTCCTTTAGACATAACCTACTAGATATTTTAACCCAGATTTAAAAAAGAAAATCAAGCCAGACCAAAGCTTATACATCACTTCTCTGATCCTACACAAAGCATCAAACCACTACATTCATTACATGGTTACACACAGGTGAGAAGACTCCTGAAAAGTATCTACTTTAATAACAAAAATGATAAAATGGGGGCTGAGGAAATAGCTCAGTGGAATAAGCACTTCCCTGGCAAGCACAAGGGCCTGAGTTCAATCGCCTGTTCCAAAGAAAAAAACAACAAAGACCAAATGGAGAACTCCAGTACAGAAGGTATGAATAAATGGTGGAAAGCACTTGCTGGCGTATAGTGGGGTCACAATAAATGTTTGGGAAAGGGTAAAGAAGAAAAGAATCAAAATGAGGGGAATAGATACAGAAGAAAGGAGGGAGAGAAGGGAAACAAAAAATATAAACAAATAATGAGACATTAAACAAAGAAGACAGTCTTCCATTGAGAGATAAACAAAAGACGTTAAGTAATAAACAAAAAGGTATTCATTCAACAAAGTGCCAAGTGCTGAACATATGGTGGAAACTGGGCATAGAAGAGTTATAAGACACAGTCTCTGCCTGAGGCATTGTGTTGAGCAGAGAAGAGACTTATTGTGCTCATTGAAGGAGAAACTTAGCAAATTGTCACTCAGTGTTGGTAAGTGAGTTATTCAACTGCATGCTGAGGGCGATTGTAGAAAAGCTTCTACTCAAGCTTGGAATCTCAAATGGTAATATCCAAAATATATTAGCTAACCCAAGACCTGATTTAAAAAAAAAAAAATTCCTCAAGTAAATTAGTTGGAGCAGAGGACATTTCAGATGGAGGAGACAATGTACAAAAAGGGTTTGGTACTAGGTGGAAATGGTCAGTCATGAGTTGGAAGAAGTTGGAACTGGATTATCACATCAGGTCTAAGAGGGGACAAAAGGGATGTAAATCATACCAGGTCATGAAGGCCTTGCAGCCCTTGAGAGGAAAGAGAAACCATCAAGTGGCTTACTGAAGAGAAAAAAGTCACTAAGTCCTGTTTATCTGATGTCTTCGGTAGCTGCTAACTTGCCCACCTCTTCTTTATCACCACAGTTTTCTTCTGTCCACAGGACTAAGGCTTACAGTTTCCTGCTGATCTTCCTAACTCTGCGGCATCCTGCTTCTACTCCATTTCTACAGGTATGGCAGAGAGGCCAGCTGGAAGGAAGTTGTCGTAACAATTTTCTGGTTGAGAGACTGTTGTGATGAGGGAGGCAGAGGACTTTGTTTGAACTGTTTGGAAGGTAAAATAAATAGGAATGAAGGAGGAGAGAATTAAGAGGCTCCCAGGCTCCTTACTGGGTGGCACTACTAAATAAGAGAAGAATAACAGAGGAGATCAGAAGTTAACTTTAAGTTCAACTGCAGGACATACTTGTAGAAATATGTAATCAGCGGTTTATTAAAAAAAAAAGTGTGATTACCATGATCTGCTATTTTTTTATATGTTGGTTTTTGAGGTGGCCAATAAATAACACTGTTTCTCTTCATCTACTGGCAATCAAATGAGACATATGTGTAAGCAGGTAAAATATTATCTTAGTTTATTTAAACATGCCATAGTGTGAGGAAAACAAAACATAGGCTGCTGACACTTTATTCGTGATAGAGAGAGTAGTCAGCCTCTGAGGTGTTACCTAGAGATCCTTGTCACCTAGCATTTGTCTTCTCTGTGCCCCCCCCATACACACAAGTGACTAGAGATAAATTATAGGACCAATAGGATTTTGTGAAGATGACAAACTGACTTCTGAGGCTAATTCATGAAAGACACTACAGCTTCTGTCTTTCCTTCTCATGCAGCTCTCCCTCTGGAGGACCCCAGCCGCTGTGTCATGCTGTTGTGCAAAGAGCCCAGGGGAGGCACCCCGGGGTAGGGAGCTGAGGCCTCCCACCAAAAGCTGAGCAAGGAGCCACCTTGGAAGCAGGCCCACCAGCCCTAGTCAAGCGCTCAGTTGAATCTTTCCCAGCTAATACGGTGACTGTGACCACATGTGAAGTCCTGACTGAGCAAAGTCACTGAGCTGTGCGCTCTCTGAACTCACAGAAACTGAGGCAACAAACATTTCCTGTTTCGAATCACTAAATTTGGAGGGCAATTTGATACACAGAAGAAAACAGATAATAGAATCTTGCCTGTTAGGTCTTAGCATCTGTAGAATTACAGCTCCGCATCTCTCCTGTAGTGTCCTGCCCCTACCAAACTTAAGGAAGTAATTGTCAATAATTAAAATATAGATTATGGGGCTCCCTCCCAAAAAGTTTGGAAGCTTGGAATCACACCTAGAAAGTAAACCTTCTGACGTGAGCTCTAGTATTTGGGGACAGATTAAACAAGGTGTGACCCTGAGATGACGGTGATGCCTTAACTTGAGCTGAGGTGACATTTACTTAGGGTGAGTGTTGTCTCACAGGAGAGGCGAGCAAGACAAGGGACCAAGAGAGGGGTAATGTTCCTCAGCAGCCATAAAATAGTCTCTGTCACTGAACCCCAAGGTGGCAGCAGCTCTGAGTTTTTTGATTGTGCCAGGATTTATTTGTCTTTTCTCTTGCTAACAGGTATTGAGGGCAATTGCTCAGACTATGTAAAGCAAAAAAGGCTCTAAATTCATAAGTGTCTACTTCTCTGTCTACATTTAAGACAATTTGATGAATAACCTTTGAATTTGGTCCCAACTACTACTACCCTACTGGTCCCAAACTCTAGTGAGGAAATAAGCAGCATAGGGCCAAAGTACAGAGGCCAATACATATACATAGGCTTTAGGCAACATTGGTACTGTTCTTTGACAATCAGTGAGCTGGAGAGACAAACAGTGTGGTCTTTCTTCAGGATAACACTAAAAAGGAAGGTGAACTCAAACTGACAGGTCAGGGCCAGGGAGATGGCTCAGTGGAATAAGCGCTTCCCTGGCAAGCACAAGGGCCTGAGTTCAATCCCCGAAAAAAACTGATGTGTCAAATTCAACATTTTTCTCTCAAAGAAAGAGAAGGAGAGGAAAACTATTACAAGAGAAATTTTATCAATACAGCAGGAAACACTAGGGAAAAGGAGTAATTGTGCCTGCCCTAAACCTCCTCTCCAAGATGAAGATTCTACATCCTGAGAAACCATTTTTTCATAGTGACATTTTTTTTCATTGTTAAGAAAGAGGACCTCCAATAAGAACTGTCTGGTTTTCTCTAAACAGAAATCAGTTTCATTCCTCACAAATGATAGTACTTTGACTCTGGATGGTAAAAGCTATTTATATATCCTTAGTTTAATTAAGTAATCTCTAACTTAAAATGATTATCTCACAATTGTTCTCAACAGATTTGCCTTAAAGAATTTCAAGAAATACATCTATTTTCAGTGTTATAAAAGGGTGTGTAACTTCAGCTCTAGTACTAAAGTTATTTCCTTTAATCCAGTTTTTAGTTACTTTAATCTCCTTTACAACATTCATATCTATAATCATCCAGCATTTCAATCATTAATTGATTCATCTAGTCTTAGTGATCATGTTGTTTGCATTAAGAGCAGCCCTGGGTGTTCTCAGGTAAAAGGTGAAGCCAGATCTGAAAAAAAAAAAAAAAAACAATCTTCTCTTTTCTCCTTTTCTTTCTTTCTCTTTACTAGTGAGAACTTATATAAATGAAACTGAGTAACCTGAAGCACTGGCCAAATTAGTCTCAGCTATTTTACTTACCTACCCTTTACTTTCCATTCTCCTTGAAGAAAATTTAGCACTAAAATAGCATGCAGTATGCAAAGAGGAAAATACAACAGAACCACCTTCCCAATGAAAGGAGCCCTACCTTGAGATTCACTGGATAGAAATATGTCACTTCCTAGGGTCGTGACAGACACTGAAACTTTTCTAGTCTTACACTTCTCTCTTCTGGCTGAAGTCTCCAATGGGCCCAGAGATGCTCCAGCCTCTCCGTTCTGTCAGTGTTGATACCATTTGCATAAGTACCTGTCATTATCTACTACCAAGTGCTTCTTTGCAACCTTGAACATTTCTTCTGGATTCATTATAATTAAATAGCTAATGTAGCCATTCAAGTTCACATTGTCAATGACCATGTAATCATCTTCCCTAGTGGCCAGAATTCCTTTCCCTTTATGAGGTTACAATTAAACTCCTTCCAGCCATAAGGTCAAAAGAATCTGAGACAGCCTTCCCAGTGACTAATTTCACACCTGCGAGTCTGACAAATATAAAATAAGACCTCTTAAATGGAAGGTGTCAAATTAAGAAATAATATACATTTGACTACACCTCAACCGAAGTCAATTAGACGTAAAAATTAAAGACTGTGGGTTCTTTTCCTGTTACTAGATGTGATGCTTGACATTCCACTTATCAATTTAAAGCACATCTGTGTCCCTTAGAAATGTTAAAGCAATTTGTAAGCTGGTAGAGAATTTAAATGGCCAGAGCCTTGCAGAGTACTATCAGAGAAATTAATGTAACATATCTATTCCTTATAATAACTTGCTTATTGTTTTATTTCCCTTCCCAACATTTAAGTTCTTCTGAAATGTATTTCGTAGTTTTCCTGCTATAATATTTTGTGAAGGAGTCTGATTATTAGATCACTATCCATAGCTAAATGCCATGAGGATATTTAGCCTCTGGCTCCCAAGAAGTATCCCTGGCTACTGAAGGTTTCCTTTCTCCCATCATCCTGAATCCGTGGTGGATCTTCCTCTTCACCTGCAGTTTTCTGTGCTTCTCATGTTCATTCTACACACACCGCCAAAGCGAGCAACTTGCCATGTGTTTATCCTTGTTTCTCCTCCAAACTAAGATGTGTTTGAAGCAATGAAGTTATTCACTAGAAGCTTTGCCACTTTACCTTCTGGTGGAATTCACTGGCAAGTCGCTGCCAGTGTATCTCAAGGCGATTCCCAGGGAGAAGACTGCCTTAGCCCCCACTGTGCTTCACACCTAACAGTTCAAAGGGCTTTGGAAGGGTGAAGACTATGACCCATAGCCTCTAAATCCTACACTCTCGCCACCCTGGGATTCTACAGAGCCAGCATGAGCCACTCAGTGGGAACAAGTGACCTTTTCTCAAAAACATCCAAGCGAGGAGTCTAAGCACTGAAGGACAAACAAGATATAGTTCTCACATTTCTTAAAGTTGTTCATACTGTTGGGCTCATCAAAGAAGTCACTGTTGCTGCCTTTTGTGGTAGATTTCTATTAGTGCTGCTCAGTTGCCTTTGACAACTATGCTTTGATTTCTCTCCACATGAGCATACTTTCCCCATTCTCAGCTCAGAATTTCAGTCACATTTTGCCCCTATTAAGATTCTTGCACCCAACTGTGAAGACAACGAGCTGAACAAGACAAGGTCTGGTTCCATTCCAGAAGTAGAAAGGAAGAAATAGCTTCTGATGTTGGGCTCTTTCATCAGCCACCTCTGACTAAGACTGCACACAACAGCTGAATTCATTCATTCATTCATTCATTCAAAAATATTTATCAAACGTAGGATGCTACATAGCATGTCCTGTGCTAGAGCAGGAGGCACTCTGCAGTCCCTGTTCTCAGAGGCTTCTCCCAGGTGAGAAGTGGCAATCACTACTCAGCATGACTCACATTCTCACAGGAATGCAACAGAGCTGACACGGTACTCCTAGAACACCAACCTGTTTCAAAGCAGGCAACCTGTGCAGCAGAGGAAGAAGACTTAGAAATATCTGGCTGAAGTATTCCATAGTCTTTCTGATTATCTTTACAGAGTAGTAGTGCATATGAACTGTGCAAATACCAATTTCTAGTGACAGTTTCATACATGCATATATACCATGATCATATGAACCCTTCTTTCACCCTCTCCCTGGCTCCTTTCCCATTCTTCAATAGTGTCTCCTCTGTTGTCATGTTGTTTTTTCCCAAGTTACACATATAACTGAAAACATGCAATGCTTGCCTTACTGAATCTGGCTTTCAGCCTCCCAAGCACTGGGATTACAGGTGTGCACCACCACACCTAGTCTCAATCACAGTCTCAGCGTGCCCCAGGGGAGGGGCTGTCATAGCATGCCAGGGATCAAACCTGGCCTCTGCGCTCTGCCTAAACAGGTACTTTAGTCCACTGAGCTATCTGGCCAGCCCAGTCATAGCATTTTTTAATGCTTCAATGTTAATTCTAACTAAAACTGAGTGGATCAATAATAATCAATTCTCTCTCTGAGTGAATCTCAGAGAGAAACCATTTAATGAGGGTGAACCCACAAATAACATCCAGCTCTAATGGGCAAAAATAAAGGTTTCATGATTTACAGATTTGGCCTCCAGTAGAAATATGCTTTGAGACCCAACCTGGTCACTGCTGACTTCCCTGGCCCAGAAAAAGCTCCCCAAAATAAGGAGCACATGGGGTCAATTAAACAACATGGTTAATGAGCCACCTCACTCCTGAGAAAGATGCAGACTAACAGAATCTCCTGCCAAGGGAACAAGTACTTGCTTTTTTCTTTCTCAGTAAATGCATTATTTTCAGGGTGCTAAAATCTGTCAAAACATATGGATGAGAATTCACAAGTGACTGTCAAATTCTTGCTCTTAATCCTAATGCCAGTGTATAGCTCTTTCCATGAAAGATAGCTGCAGCCATACAGCATATTCCATAGACAGACAGGGAGTTAATTGCGGGAAACCAAAGTGAACAAAGCTGTCAGGTGCAGAGCTTTCTCAGCATGGCAGCATGGAAAAAACTCTTAGAGTAAGCCAATAACCCAGGTTGACCAGCTGCCTAGATCAGATGGAGCAAAGCCAGCTTGGTCTTTAGTTTCCCTGTGGCGGTTTGTCAACTTGTGACCAAAATTTCCCTGTCATATTCAGAACAAACTCATAAGCTTTAATCCTATAAGGTTGTAGTGACCCACAGCCTCTTACAGCTAGAGTGATTAATTTCCCATTTTCCCATAATTTTTGAAGATTTAGCACTGACGATATGGTATCCAGAGACATATTTTAGCTCCAGGCAAACGAAGATGGCTGTTCCTACTACTCAAAAGAGTGTTCAAGGGCCACTCCTTAGAACCCTGATAAAGTGGGACCCTGGGGCCTCACACATTGAGAAGGAAGAATAGATTGGACTCCTTTGGCCCCTGGAAAGTCAAATTCTTGCCTCTTTGTTAATACAGCGAAGTCTGGAATGGAAGAAACATTTGATTGCCTCATAAAAAGTTTTGTGAGCTGGTAAAGACATGCCATTTCTCCTTCTGGGATTTGGTTTTAAATGGGATTATGGAATAAAAGGAAAAGATGAGGAAAGAATTGTCCAGATATTCATAGTTAATTAGACAACCACACCAATTTAATTTTACAATGAAACACATATCTTCTTCAACTGAAAGACAAGTGGTGAGGCAAGGCATCTGCTTAGCAGTAAACATAGCTGTATGTCTGTCTTTAGTGTTTAAACAAAAAGAGGTGACCTAGCCACAGCAAGTAATTCACTAATATTAAACCAGTCAGATTCCATTACCAAGAACTTCCACCAGTGTAGAAAGAAGATGGGCACTAGCCAAGCCTTTTAAATCATTCAGGTGAATGGAGGTTTTCTTAATAGCGTCTTTGCTATAGGATCTGTTAGATACAATTATGCCAGACATGGTGATACACTGTTGATTTGCTGCTGAGTGCCACAAATATCAATGTCATGGTCAAAGATTCTCTGCCTAATAAATGTAGTTGTATAAGAGATTAAAATAAATTAGTGGAGCTAATAGGCAAACAACCCATATAAACAGATATTTGACTCTAATTTGTGTTATTTAAGATAAAGGGTTTTTTTTTGTTTGTTCGTTTGTTTTTTTCTGGCGGAACCGGGGATTGAACTCAGGCCCTTGAACTTATCAAGGAAGTGTTTATTCTACTGAGCCAACTCCTGGCCCACTAAGATAAAGTTGTGCAGACATAAAATTCAGCCTAAATAAAAACTTAACTTAGACATGGTAATAAAAAATTATGGCCCATAAGATAAAGAAGCATGACTGTTTTGTTGCTGTCTTTGTGCTTTTCTTTTTTCTTTACAATAGGGTTATCCATGGAAAATAGAACACGTGTTTATCTCCACTCCCACATGAAATTTTATTTTAAACCAAATAATAAAGATAGTTCAATAGTTCTCCTTTGTCTCCAACTTCACTCTGTAAGACTTCAAGTATCTTCAGAAAGCCATGATCCAAAAATATTGAATGGAAAAATTTTAGACATAAGCAATAAGTTTTCAAGTGCATACTATTCCATACAAGGTGATGAAATCTCATGCCACCAGGGCCTGTCCCACCCTGGATGTGAATCATCTCTTTGCCCAGTGTATCCATGCCGTGTACCCTACCTACCACTTCATCACTGAGTAGTCATCTCCACTATCAGATCAAGCATCAGAGTGCAGGACTGCCTGTGCTCAAGCTAATCATTGTTTACTGAATTATGCACACAAAGATCAAGAGTAGTGATGTAAAGGAAGCATTAGGTCATAAGACATGGAAGAACAGTGTAGACACTGCAGAGTCTATAAGAAAAAAATGTTTACACAAAAAAAGTCCCAGGCATCTATTTTGAAACATATCCTTTATAGGTACAAGGAGGATTGCTATGTGCATGTTCAATGATGATTAAAGACACGAAAGACATATTTAAGTAGATGTCACTTGAAGATATAATTACAAGCAAAATAAACCAGACTCACATGTGCAAATATCATATCATCTCCTTAGTGTACCTCAAAAGAAGAATTACAAATAGAAAGGTGTAACACAATTAAAAGGAGAGCAAGAATTTGAGGGTTCGACAATGAGGAGAAGGTAAGGAGAAAAGCTGAGAAACATGACAGGGGCTAAACCATCCATTAATACACACTAGATGGGTAAGACAATGATCCTGAGAAATATCAGTGGATTTTGAAACTAGCAGTTCAGTGGTAGAATTCTCACCCTGACTAACTATATATGCTGATACCTGTGAACCAAGCAACTGCACTGAATTTAGCAAAGTGTAATAGAAGGGTCACACTTGAAATGCCTGTCATTCTGGTCTTCTAAATATATACTTCTCATCATGACATACCAACTACTACTATACTGTCTTTCAAATAAATTTTTAAAGGGTAATAAATGAAAAATAAGACCAAAAAAGGTCACAAGACAATCCTGCTACAATGCTGTATGTGGATAGATTTCTAAATATCTATGTAAATATATGTAAGTGTTAATTCCTAAAAAAAAGACATAAAAGGCATTGGCAAAATACAAAATTCTGAATAACAAAAATGAATTAAGGAACCGCAACTAATATAGCAAAAGAAAACATAAAATTTACATGACTTCATATGACAGTAGTAGTAACAAGCTGTGTAATCTACCCTTTGGAGGTAGAGTCTTAGCACTCAGAAGTATAGGTGGAAAGCTTGTTTAAGAAGAATTTGGGCCCATAAGTTCCCTTTGACAACTGCACAGCTGACCATTCCCCTGATGCTTGCTCCCAAAGGTATCAGATGTTTCCTCTCTAAATAATGGAATCTTACATAGCAGAGGGCCAAGGCAGGAAAATTAACTGAAATCTACAGGATTACTGAGATGTCCCAAACTGCCATCCTCTTCCTAGACGCTAGTCACCAGAAACCAGATATATACATCTTAGATGTTTCTGAAAACATAATCACCCCTCAAAAAGATATAATGATACTGATATTTAGCACCAGAGAAGACACAATTGCTACCCAATAACCCCATGGCAAAACTACCAGCCAACTAACTCTACCCTTTCATGTACCACTTGCAGGTTCTGATGTCTTCCTATGTTTAAATAGTGAGCTATGAAGCACCATATATTTGAGAAATCCTCTAACATGCAAGATACAAAGCAAATAAACAAAAATTCATATAGAGCTTGAATATTCCCCATCCACAGTGCCCAAGGAATCAGAGTGCTTTTGGGGAGAGGGTATTTAGAATATTTACATATTCATAATGAGATATCTTGAGGATGGTACCCAAGTCTGAACACAAAATTCATTCATGATTTTATACAGGAGCTCTAAATCAATTTTATCCAGTGTTTTCAAAGTGCTATACTCTAGTTTCTCTTCAGATCGTATAAATCTTTCGCCTTATTTTCAATGTGCTGCATTTGGACTCTCACTAATCACATAAAGTCTAGTATGGAATTTTTCATTGGTTGCATCATGCTGTCACCCAGCTTTTCCTGATTTTTGATGACCTGAAAAGCATTCACCCAAATCACCACAGAAATGGTGAAAGACCACACACAAGTGAGGAGGTTGTTTTAAAGCAAAAAAAATTATTACCAAGTATGATGTGCTTTAAAGACAAGCTGAGACACCACGAGAATGTGATTAGTCCTAATTGCTTTGCTCTGGTTCTTTGTTTATTCTCCCATAATGCCCTCTCTTGGGACTTTCTATACACTCTTCCTATATAGTCATTGACCAGTTCTATCCTGCTTGCATTTTTGGACTGTATGTGCATTTTTCCCATTCCATATCAGATTTTAATTAGATTCATGAACTTCTTTGCCTATACAGGACATGTTAATGACTGTATAATTAAGAGAGATTACTTTAGGGTGATAAATCAGATTCACTGCACATGCATCTGGACCAGGAAAGCCCCAATTTTCCCCTGTAATCGGTGGGTGGCTAACGGCTATGGGTCCCTTTCTGATGAGCTCTGGTCGTAAAATCCTAGCACTAGCACTTGGGAAGCCAAGGCAGGATGATCACTGCACGTTGGAAGCCAGTATGGTCTACACAGTGGATTCAACCCCAGCCTGAACAACATTAGTGAGGCTTTGTCTCAAACTGCCTCCCTCAGAATAAATAAAGAACTCTAAAATGAAAGAATTCAATGGGAAAAACAAGAGAAAACCTTAAAGAAATACAGTGTTGAAATGTTGAAATAGAAATCCAGAGATCACAAAAGAGACATTTAAGATATGAGATATGAATTTTTTTTTAAAATGTATTGAAGAGATGAAAACAAAGACAGCAAACCTTCTTGAAACCAAAGCAAAAATACAACAACATAGGAAACTGGCAAGATAATAAAATCTGTCAAAAGCTTTAGTCCAAAACATTCCCATGATTTTGAAGATAGGGGGGAAAAGAACATACAGAGCCATGAACTGTTTCTTACAGCTTCTGCCTGGAAGAAATATATATTACGTGTCTGAATTCATCAATGTAGGATTATCTAATCCATTCATAGGAGGCACTATTTACTGGACCCATGTTTATTTTAAGCAAAATTCAGTAGGAATGAATAGCAATTATTCCTTGAAACATATATATGCGTGCTTCTATTTGCTAAAACCATTACACTCTAACATTACCCTGGCATATCACCATTGTACTTGCATTTTTTATAATAAACTTTTTATGGAACGAGTAAAAAACAAAATGAAAGATTTGTTCTATAGGTATATGGTTCAGTTTGTTCTATATGTATGTGGTTCAGAAGCCTTTGGAATTAGTTTACAGGAAAAATTTTGAAAGGTTTAGAGATGCCAGTTGGCAAACCAGCCCTACACAGGATAAGCCAAGCTTGATGGGAGATTCTGGACAGCGCTGAGAAGATCAGCGTGCTCATCAAAAGATGGATTTGGTTGCAGAAAAGTGGGATCATCCCTGTGATGTTCCTGCTCGTGTGCATCGCTCCGTGGCAGAAAACTTATGCTTTGATCATATCCTGAGGCTTTTCACAAAACTGAGACTAAGG
The DNA here is from genome assembly GCA_004027165.1 of Ctenomys sociabilis. Taxonomy (NCBI): domain Eukaryota; kingdom Metazoa; phylum Chordata; class Mammalia; order Rodentia; family Ctenomyidae; genus Ctenomys; species Ctenomys sociabilis. Next base: position 36,036 of record PVKA01004489.1, on the reverse strand, counting down.
GTAGCGGACTGACTAATCTGGTGAAGGGATGGGTAACAGTTTTTAGCCAGATTTATACTAAAATTGGACGGGGAAAGCCTATTTTAGAAGTTTTCACCCTTTCCAGAAGGGAAGTACCTGCAAAGTGAAGCAGAGGAGATCTTAGCTGCTAAAGAGATTAACATTAAAAATAATTACTTTATGTCAGGACAATACAACAACTTTCTGGGGTGTCAGAAATCAGCATGACCCACCATTCCCAAGCTCAAAGCTGAAGAGCTATAGATTTCTCATTTGCGAAGCAATACCAAGGGTACTCTACTCCAGAAGAGCCACCTGGGAAATTGGTTTCCTGAAATTTAGGTCAGTACTCAGCCATCCAGCTACTCAGAGGCCTCTGCAGTTATAGTAAAAGGACCTTGGTACAGCTGGAGCTGGCGGCAGGTCATTGCTGAGACTATTCCAACTTTAGAAACTCTTAGCCATGGACTAAATGCATTTTTGCATGAAAAGATTTAAATGAGTCCTGTGAAGCAGAGGAGGGACCTTACAGTCTATATCTAGATGTCCCTCCAAAAGCTATCTATGCTCAAATGTGAATGGGTTTAAATCAATTTCTGAGAGCTGACTGCGTGCAGAGGTGGTGTAGCCAGCTTGATGTCAGATGACTTCTCATGAGAAGAGATGGGACATCACCCGGAAGAGTGTGTCTCTCTTCTGGAATCCTCCCTTGAACCTTGTGCTTCTTGGATTCCATGAGATGCAGTTTTTCCTCTCTGTGTCCCTCCACCATGCTGGCTTGCCTCAGAGCCACTCTTTCCTCCATAAAGATTCTGGTGTGCATCGGCACCAACAGTGAGGAAGTGACTAAGAGCTCATGGAAGGAAAAGAAAAGCAGAATAAGAGGACAGAAAGAAAGCACTGTTTTTACAAAATGAAATAAATCTTTTATTATATAGCATGAATATTTCTATGTACAGCATTTGCTTCGTGAATAAAGCCTAACTTCAGTGAATTCATTTGCTTTGTCTCTATTTTACTGTTTCATGCTTCCTTAAAACATATGTTGAAGTCTACATGACTTCACCTTGACCTAAACACAAGTATCTTGATCATAACCACCATGATTGTTCTGGGGTAACCCTAGGCAGTCTTGCCAACATCCTACAGCATTTTCCAGTATTCTGTACATAAACAAGACTATTGAAGTGGTATTTGAAGCCTAATGTTCAATCCCTGGCATGATCAGCACCAAGAATGTGCCTCACATCTTTGATATTAAGATAATCAGCTATATGCTAGCCTGGATGAAATCACTTTTATCTTGACCCCTTGCTAAGTTCTCTTCCCCACACTGTAAAAATCCCCTGGTTTTGCTGTTACTCCAGGCCATCTTCCCTCTGCAAGCCTCCAAGGACTACGCTTGATGAAAACTAGATTTGTCTGTCTGGGTCTTGTACCTTCTTGATCTTTGTTCTCATACGCAGGGCAAGGTTGCTCTGAAACAATGCTCTAACCCTGAGTGCCTCAGAATATAACCTTATAGTGTCACCTGGGCAACTTTGTGACACCCTGTCTCAAATTAAAAAGGGCTGGAGATATACATCAATGAGTTCAATTTTCAGTACCCCCAAGAGATGAAAATGACAGTATGAAAGAGACTTTCAGATGATTGTGGAAACAGAAGCTTAATGTATACCAGCAGCAGCCAGCCACTGCTTAGGAAACTACGAATATCCTCCCCTAGAGACAAAGAAAGCAAGTCCTTGCTGGCACCTCAATTTAAAGCTTTTAATCATTAAAGCTATTCAGGAGTAAATTTCAATTTTCTAAAGGCACTTTGTTCAGGAGGCTGATACAGGAGTGTCACAAGTTCAAGACCAGTTGACTACATAGTGAATTGAAGGTAGCCTGAACTAAATAACAAGACTGTCTCAAAAGTAACAACGCTGGGAATATGGCTCAATGGTTTAAGCACCTGCCTAACAAAGCCAAGGTCCTGAGTTCAATCCTTGATACCGCAAAAGAAAAACTGTACTTTGGTTATGATGTTTTGTTAGCCAGTCCTAGAACAATAATATGTTGGAAGCCCTTACACATACAGTCTCCAAGTCCTACTGTAAATCTTTCTAAATATCATCTGGATAAGGATAACACAAAGTTCCTTATCTCTGTGCCATATTTGTCTCTTTGATGAGCTCTGAGGAAGCAAATTCTATGTGCACCAGGTAGAGCTACAACCCAAACAGAAGGGCATGACAAGATCATTCCAGAAAGCAAGGATGGAAGTTTGGCCTCAGAGTCAAAGGAAATACACAAATCCTTTCAAAGAGCACAATGGGCAATGACAATTTTTTTCGAAAAACAGACAGATCAGCTGCCTTTTTCAGGGATAAATCTGCTGGGTGTCAGGGAAAAGTAGTTGGTTTAACAAAGCCAAACGTCTTAGCTCAGGGCATTCTTAGGAACCTGGCCACAGCTGGCCTTCTGTCATCAGGCACCTCCCCTCAGGGAATAAAGTTCACACCTGTCAGTGACACTGAAGCAGATCTGAGTCAGGTTCCTAAATGATAGAGATGGTGTGCTATCAACAAGAGGATGTCGCATATTATGCCCACGTTACGATTGATTCATTGTGGCAGTTTGAGAAGTCTCAAAACTTAACTAAATAACTCAGTAGTTCTATATCCTGACTGTAAAAAACATGTCCTTATCAGTGTAGGATGTCATTCATTGTGCCAACTTGAGAAATTTAAGTAAGTGACTCCGTAGAGCCTGTGCAAAAGGGCTATGTCCACCCTGGGGCTGGTAGCCTGCATACAATATAAGGGAAGACAAAAGGCTTATTCCCCGCTTTGTGCCTTATTGCTTCTCCTGTCTTCTGCCCCTTCGGCTGTTGCCCTCACTGTGCCAGCCAGCCTTGAAGCCAGCTGATTATGGACTGAAATGTCAACAAACTGTAAACTGAGTACGTCGTTTCCCACTTTAACTTTGAGTGTCAGATATCCTGTCCCAGTGATGTGAGAAAAGTAACTAAGACAGTCTGAAAATGCCAGGCTGTTTAGAACAATGTTTTACTTGGTTTTTGGTAGTTTTCCCTTGCTTTCTACCATGGTTCTAAGTTTAACGCTTTTTCATTTTTGTTATAGCAAAACTGCCCTCATAGTATTGTATTTATATACTTTCTCTAATTTTCACAGATCGCATAGTTTCTCATCAGAAAATTACAACTTACAATTTTATTTTCCACCATGTTCAATCAAGTACAGTTCTTCTAAATCATTTATTTATCCTAGCTATATAAAGGCACATTGATACTAAAGGACTAATTAATTTGGACTTTTACCCATGTTTCTCTCCCATCCTTTTTTTTTTTTTTTTTTTTTTTTTTTTTTTTTTTTTTGTCTTTTTGAGACAGGGTCTCACTATGCAGTTCAGGCTGGCCTTAAGCTCACCGTGTAGCTCAGGCTGGTCTCGAACTCACAACAATCCTCTGCCTCAGCCTCCCGAGTGCTGGGATTACAGGCATGTGCCACCACACCCGGCCTTCTCCCATCCTTTTAAGTAACATGGTCAAAGCATGTCATTTGCTAGTCACTTTTACAATAAATACTAATTTTTACACATAAGTAGTTATTGACCTGAACAGCAGCCACAAAGGATCATTAAGAAACCTAAGCAATTGTCCCATATTGGAAGGCTGGGCAAAAACAAGTACGATGGTTAAAAATTAATTTCTGTATCTTGAAGAAAGACTTGCAAAATACCAAATGAAAAATTCACAAAATACAAATATAATATTATCATATTATATATGTTTAAAATCTAGGCATGTATCCACTTTCATTTTCATTTTCACCTTTTCTCTGCTTTTCAGCATTCCAATAATCAACACATGTGCAAAATTTTTAAATATTTTATTTTGTGATAAAATATTTTCATAAGCAGAAAAAGAAATTTGGGAAGATTAATTGTATCTAAATTACTCATTTTTTGCACTGCTGCCTTAAAAGAATTTTCAAATTCAAAATCATTGAATAATGTTTACATAAAAAAGGATAATAAGCACATAAATCTCTACATTTTGGGTAGGCCACAATGTTCAGATGTGGTTTGCAGCCTCTAAACAACGGGTGCAAGCAGAAATAACACTGAAACTCATAAGCAAAGTCTTCAGACTGATTTTTCCTTTAATTTCAATTGACATTATTTATATTTTTATGGGATACAGAATGGTAATTCTGTATGTTATGTAACATATAGTGATCAAATCAAGGTCCTTAGCATTTCCCATCTCCTTAACTGGACAGTATCTCAAAGGGCCACATAGTAAATACTATAGACTTTGAAACTCCTCCAGTCTTCGCCGGAATCCTACTCTGTAAGTGTAGTGCACAGTAGCCACAGGTAATACAGAAACATAAGAGTTTCAATAAAACTTTATTTACAAAAGTAGGTAGAACACTGTCTCTCCAACTTCAATGTGCACATTAATTACTTGAAAATGTTGCTAGCAAGCAGATCATATTGAAGAGATGAACAGCGCAGCAAAGCCTGAGACTCGGGGCCACCAGTCTCAAAGACAGCACTTTGAATTGCAAGGGAGAACATGGATTTCATTAGCCACGTAATGTGTAGAGGGTATGGAAGAGCCCTTACCCCAATACAGAAACACATGATATTTACCCATAGCACATTTCCATACTGATAATGCTCTTTTGCTAATAGCTTTTTACCCTATAATATGTTTTATGGGAAAAAAAATAAAGGACATTAAGAGGAAGATAGAGGGTTTAAATATTTAAAAATTGTTTGTTCAAGAAAAACAATTAGCTGACTTTTTGTAGACAAAAAGTAATTCATTTCTTTATTCAGTAGGCATTTATTAGTTGCCTCTGGACATTAAGTTGCCAATTGCTTGGAAGACAAGGATAAAGAGGACATAGTATCTGACTAGAAGGCACTCATAATTAAACAGGAGAGACAAGGACACAGAGAAGCAATTACTTTTATTAAAAGAAATAAGTGGACCCAAAATTAGAATTGCCTGGAAGTGTTAAGATCTTTTCATGAAGATTTTAGATTATAGAGGTAGATGACATTACTCCAGGCTGAAAATTCTACTATTTGTCTATTTCTATCATGGATCCATCCAACTTTTAACAAATCTCAGTGGCTTTTTATGCAAATGTCCCTTCAATATTTGCAATACCAAGAACAAGTTATGCCATAAGCCAGATATACAGAGTCCATGACTTGTGGTAATCATGATTTCACTGAAATAATCCAGTGAATTGACTAAAATAATTTAAGTTAGTAATCCCTTGTCTCTGCTTACATCATCAGTAGACACAACAAACAATATGGTCAAAACCTGTTGAGCCCTCACTTCCCTACCTCTTTGATGGCAACTCCTAAAGTTCAAGTCAACCATCTTTCACATCCACCTCCTTGTCTGCCCCCAACAAATCCTACTAGTTCTACTTGTAAATATAACCAGAATCTCATCAATTCTCATTATTTCCACTGCTACCATCCAGTCCAAATTTTCCCTTCATTACTGTAATATTTTTTAGTTAGCTTTCTAGATCCTGCATTATCCTTGACAGAGCAGGGATCCTGAGAGAGTCATATAATTTCCTACTCAAAATTTCACATTTCAGTAACAGTAAAAGTCTGAGAAGGACTTGTCACACCCTGGTAATCTAATCTCAGATAATTTTTCTTCATTATTGTTCTTGCTTTTCCCCCCAAAACTGCCCTGGATTTCTTAGGATTACTCAACAGTATCAACCACATTCTTGCCTTAGGATCATTGCTGTAGCTATATTTCTTCCTAGAATACACTTTTTTTTTTTTTTTTGGATACTTGCCTTGCTTATTCTCTTACCACCTTCAATTATTTGCTTACATATCACTATTTTAATAATACCTAATCAGAATACCTTCTTCCTCTCTCATATTGCTAATCCATTTATTGTGCTACATTTTTTTTAACTCCATGGCATGTAGCATAGTAGATTATACACTTAAATAACATTTATTATTTATTCTCTCACATACATTTTGTGTAAACTCCACAAGGGCAAGAATCATTATCATGGTCAATGCTGTAGCTCCAGCCCCAATAAGAGTTAAAAATAATCTGATTAGATCACCAGGGTATCATTTTATCTTTGACAAAGATGCCAAGCACCTTCACTGGAAGTATAAATTTGTTAACATTTAAATCAATCTATAGAAAACTAAAATCAAAATAAATCAAAGATCTAGCTATCATAACAGAAACCCTAACTCTGCTTGAAGAGAACATAGGTAGAACTCTTAAAGAATTAAAATGGAAAAAAATGATTGAATTTTTTTTCCCACTATCTATTAGAGAATTTTCTGAGTTCTCAAAATCTTCCCTGGAATTTGAAGCAACTTGCCTTCAGCAAGGACCCCTCTCCACAAACTCACCTTTCTTCATGACTAAGACGGAGTATCGCCCACGAGTTGACAGATCAGCTGTGCACATCTCTGCCTGGTTGGTGCCTAAGGCTTGCAGCTATTATGGAGGAAACCTCACGCACAAGTCCATAGCCAGAGCCATGGCCGCTGTCCCCACTCCACACCTACGCCAAGGATGAAGCTGTGGGAAGCTCCAATGTAACAGAGCTGCACTGCACTCCTGGGTCCCTCACTGACCTGATTCTGTGTTCAGAAAGCAGGAGCGTTCATTTTCCAACCTAAGACAACGTGTAGCACAGACACCACAGCAGGCCTCCGTGCAGAAGCCTGATGTAACGGCTCCCCTATGTCTGAATTCCATGGGCAGTTACAAGATCAGATCAGCAAGGATGCCCCTCCAGAATCTCACTATTCTTCATGACTAAGACAGTGCTCCCACGTTGTGTTGGTGGGTCAGTAGACAATGTAAATTTGTTCATGTTAAGATATCTGTCTGCTTACTAACTGCTGTTCTTATACTATAGTATCCAAAATGCTATGAGTGAGTGAAAAGACATCACCCACAAGCCATGCATAACTCAAGTGCACAGAGCACTTATAGTTCCTTGAAAGAAAGACTCTCAATGAATAAAGAAAACCTTTCTTGTCATACATTATTCAAAGGCAATTTGAATATACATGTTGTGATACATTATTCAAGTGCAATTTTACAATAACAAATAAATATTCTGAAATGTCCCAATAGCAAAGGATATATCAATATTGGATGAAGTCCATTCATCGGATTTTACTTGGAAACAATTTAAGAGCTAAAATCTACCACATTTATATGTTGTTGCCTTTTCCTTTGTTGAGTTACATGTAAAATCACTTTTCCTCACACTCCTCCACTAGAACATTCTTGCTTTCATGGGAGGGGATCTAAGCACATCAGACTAGTTCTGGCAGAAATGGGCTGTGTGAGGGTAGGTACGTGGCTTCTTACCAATTTCTGTGTCTGTAAAAGAGAGTGGCTGGCAAGAACTGATGAATGTTTGAGATGAAGGGCAGGCGATCACCCTGCTCTGATCCCACCACAAATGTCTGTTTGTACTGAAATAGGACACTATGTCCTTTAAGTATGTGTAGCTATTCTGTCAATGTTTTAAAAATTAAATAGATTGAAAAAAGGAAATCATTGGGTGAAATCATTTCTAATTTCCTTTCAGCAATATATTTTCATAATTTCATGCTTTAAGGAAAAAGCACCCATTTTTAAGAGTTATAATGGATTTACTTTTAGTATACATTGAAACTCAAACTTAAGTAATAAATTCTTATTTCAAATCACTGTTCAGAGTTTTAAAAGAATTACTTGGGGGGGGGCGTTTACAAAATCTTAAACTTCCACATGTGCCAGGTGGGGTGGCCCAAGCCTGTAATCAGAGGGCTGAGATGACTGGGACAGGAGACCTTAAGTTCAAGCCCAGCTTAGAAATTATAAGTAGACTCTGTCTAAAAATAAAAACAAAAAAGCACCAGGCATATAACTCAATGCAAAGACCCTGGGTTGAACACCACTGCCCCAACAACACAGTCTGTGGGGAGCTAATACAGCTAGACTAATTCTTTTTTACTTTGGATTAAACCCAGGATCTTCCCACTCACCTATATCCCTGGTCCTATTATTCTGAGACAGAGCCTTTCTAGGCTGCCCAGGCTAACCCTCAGAGATCCTCCTGATTCAGCTCTCCAAATAACTAGTATTGCAGGTAGGAACCTGATAGAACTCTATAGTATTCTACACTAAAATAATTATTTCAAGTCTATAGAATCTTTCATCTGATCAGTTACTTGATCATCTTTTTTTTTTTTTTTTCATCACCTGTTATTTGTCTGGCATTTTGTTCAGCTCTAAGCAGGCAAAGTCACATTGTAATCACTGCCTTTAAGGATTTGAAGCAAAATATAAAATAATGACAATAAAAATTCTAAAAAGTCATGCTGAGTGGTGCACATCTGTAATCACAGCACTCTGGAAATCTAAGGCAAGAGGATGCAAAGTTTGAGCACAGCCAGGACAACTTAGCAAGTTAGCATAACGCTGGCTCAAAATGAAAACTTAAAAAGTGGTTAGAGTTGTAGCTCAGTGCAGAAGCCTGGGACTTAATCTCAGTAATTAAAACAGTGCTGCAAAAGGCCAGAGAGATGGCTCAGTAGAATAAGCACTTCCCTGGCAAGTGTAAGGGTGTGAGTTTAACCCCTTGTTCCACCACAAAAAAAGGCTGCAAGTCTAGACTAGTCTACAGTGGGGTACAGTGTGGACACAAAGGAAAGAAGTCAGTTGTGTCTAAAGGATCGACCGACAGAGGTCTGCCAAAGGGGATGGGCTTCACATGTACCTGGCTGAGAAGTAATGTTGTGCACTTTGGCAGGGTAATAGGAGGCAGGGAGGAAGAACTGTGGGCAAGGACGATTCGGTTCCTATAATAGCATGAACTAGAGTGGCACGCTGGGGAAATGAAGTAGTTCCCTATGGCTGGAACGCAGGTGTAGAGAGGTGAGTGAGAGGAGATAAGGGAGGAGCTTGACCTCCCCCTCCAACTCTGGCCAGCAGCAGCAGAATTGCTTAGGGTTTTCAGCAGAGATGTGTGGCTACATGGTTGTGTGACGTGACCTGTTATGTGCACATTCCTTGTGCATTTCTCATAGCCTCCTTTTTCATGATTTTGCAGTGTGAATCACATCACTGAAGGGAGGCAGGGGGTGATGAAGCAGCCTATATGACTGACCTAACAAAGTGCCAGATGCGGAGTGGCCTAAGCTACAGAAAGTTATTTTCTTACAGTTCTGGGCAATGGAGGTCTGAGGTGTGGGGTATTATTCTGGGGCCTCTCTCCTTGGCTTGGGGCTGGATATCTTTTCTCCTCTTCCCCTTGTCCAGCATCCATGTGCAGATCTGTGCCATTTCCTCTTCTTCAAAGGACATCTGTCCCATTGGATTTGGGCCCAAGATAATGAGCTTGCTTTACCTTTATTATCTCTTTGATGTCCTTTCTCCAAATACTGTCACATTCAAAGGTTCAAGGATTAGGATTTCTACCCATGCGGGGAACTTCTGAGGAGATGATATAGGAGTGAGCTATCAATATGTTTTGATATAAAATCTGTGTAGATTTTTAAGAAAAATGTTATCAGGATATAATAGGTGAACATCTTAATGAGTCTTGAGCTTCCAAGAGGTCAAGCTCCTCTCTTCCTTTCCCCAGTGTGCCACTCTAGTTCATGCTATCATAGGAACCGAATCGTCCTTGCCCACAGTTCTTCCTCCCAGCCTCCTATTACCTTGCCAAAGTGCACAACATTACCTTCTCAGCCAGGTACATGTGAAGCCCATTCCCTTTGGCAGACCTCTGTCGGTCGATCCTTTAGACACAATTGACTTCTTTCCTTTGTGTCCACACTGTACCCCACTGTAGACTAGTCTAGACTTGCAGCCTTTTTTTGTGGTGGAACAAGGGATTGAACTCAGACCCTTGCAGTTGCCAGGGAATATTTTAGTGGAATGGTGGAGTGTAATGGTCACAGAGAAAAATCATTGCTACCTCCCAAGCTTCTCCACCCCCAAAGGAACCCCTTTTAATGTTCTACACTATCTTCCATGTTTCTAAATAATCTTCATGTTCTGCAGTAGGAGCTAATATTACCCTGCCTCTCAAGTTCAGTATTGACTTAGAGACAGGCATGAGAGTCAGATGAGTGGAGATCAATGTATCAGCTTGATTATTGGCTGAGTAGAAGGGATCCCTACAAGTCCATTCCTTTTAATATAACCAGTCAGGAATTATCCTTCACACCCTTCATGAAAAAGTCCAATGGTTCAAAAAAGTCAAGTAGAATGAATTTAATGAATGCTAAGAAATTATTATTTATTTTATGTGTAATTATGGTATTATGGTTATGCTTTTAAAAATGTTTTTTTTTCTTTTAAGAAAGCAAGCTAAAATACTTAGGGGTTAACTGACATTGCTTAATAGCTTGAAAACAAGTATGGCCATGAATTGAAATCTGATGATAGGTACCCATACCTCCATTAATTTTTTACTTTCACATATGTTTGTAATTCCCCTTAAGTGAAAGTTAAAAGAGAAAAGGGGATAAACAAAATATGAGTAAATACAAGAAGGAAATGGGCAGGGCATGGTAGCACACAACAGTCACCCTAGCACTCAGGAGGCTGAGGCAGGAGGCAACAATGGCAAAGTTACTGAGAAATTGAGTCAGTTAAGATGACAAATGTTACTGTCTGTGATCATTAAGAAGATATTCATGGGGGCCTGGGGTGTAGCTCACTACACAGCCTTGGGTTCAATCTCCAGCACCCAACACATACACTCAAGAGAAGTTATCTGTGTGCTTTCTGTGCAGATACTTTATATTTGCACTGCTCTGAGGGCTGGGGACACAATGGTGTACAAAATGAGCAAAATTCTCCCCTGATAGAACACACCTTCTAGTGTCACTGTGACCTTTTTCAGAACAATTTTAGTGGAATGGTGGAGTGTAATCTCTGAAGAGCTATAATCGATAGACTTACTGAAAGATGAAGAAGCAAATACAAAAAGGCAGAGTCTAATTTGCAAGGGGAGGGAGATGTTGCCAAAGCTAGAGGAGGAGTTTCTCTTTTTCTATGACGTGAGAGGATCTTGAAAAGGCTGAGGTGAAGCCAGAGGGCAGGAAGAGAGTCTAAAGCAATAGCAAGAACAGACAAATTCTTGAAAAGGCTGGACAGGAACTGAATTATATTATGCCACAATAGAGAAATTTTCTTTGACTATACAAACAATACAATAATAAAAATGCCTTCTCTCTAAGGTGACAGGAAAGAGGTGCAGGTGGATTCTAAGCCCAGAGCCATTAGCCTAATGCAGGTCACCCACGTCAGGTAAGAGCTGTGCATAGTCGCACATGGAATGACCATTCCTTCCTCCACTCCCCACCTGTCATGTAAGTACTGCCTATGAACACTTCATTTGCACCCTTAGAATCCTTTCCAGCCCTCCATAATTTGAATAAATTTCCCTGCAGATCAGTTAAAAATTCATTTATCTGCAAGTAGCTAAAAAAAAAAAAATCTCACTAAATGAGGTTTACAAATAACAAGGATGCTGCTAGATGGTAGTTGGAAGACCTTAGGCTTCCTCCCTCCTTGTCCTGCAGGATTTGCTGTTGGCGTTTCATCCCCATGGTCCCAGGAAAGCTACTGCAGTACGGTGGTGTAGCATTGTCCCAAGCAAGAAGGAAAAGGAAAGAGCACTGGCAGAGCATCTGTCTTTTTATCACAGAAAGCAAAAGTCTTTCCTCTGAGCCCTCAAGCAGACTAGTGCATATAGATCCCCACCAAAAGTACATCTCTGGGCCATTCCTGTCTACAAGAAGCCTGGGGAAGTGAGTGTTTCAGTGCTTTCAGTCTGCCAAACCATAAAAAAGAAATGGGCAAGAAAACTTAGATTAAAAATGGGTGTAGAATCTTTGGTCTGCCATCAAGTGAAAAAGTCCTTTCAAGACTTCTCCAAATACAGCTTCCCTAACAACAATGAAACACCCATCTCTGAAAAAACAAAACAAAAAGTGGGATATAAATAAAGGACCTTTTTTTGTCTGTGTGTGTGTATGAAAAAAAAATGTGTGTGTATATACAATATGGTTAGGATAGATATGCAGCCACTTTCTCTTAGTTCACTGAGAAGAAAGGTTTATACCACTAATGTTTAGACAAGACATCATATCTGCATCTTGTCCTCTGAATAACTACTAGGAAGATAACAATATGCAATGTATTAATTATTGTAACTGCCATACTAACCTCTCTTAAAACTATTTCATTGTTATTTTATCTTTTTTCTCATTAAAATGAAAAATAGATATTATAGCAACCATTGTCAATTAGCTATCCCTGTTTTGAAAATCTGTAACATATGTATTATTGTATATTACCCTGTTTCTGTCATTATTTCTATTTATTTTTGCATCTGTTTTCGCTCTTCAAATTCAAATTTTAAAAAATGTGTGTTGATAGCTAAGTGAATCTGCTCTATCGTGGATTTTTGTTGTTTTGTCATTACTGTAAGTAATAACTTGATTGCATTGTTCATGTCCCATAAAGCTGACCATCTTAAAATGTGCACTTCTGTGACTTCTAAAATATTTATAACATTGTCACTGACCACTACTATCTAATTCCATGATATTCGCACACCCCAGAAAAGCAGCGTCTCACTCCTTGGCTAGCAGGCTTCCTGCGTCCCACCCAGCACCTCTGCTACGCCCTGCTGTACCTTCTCCCCAGGCTGCTAGTTCCTTGAGCTCGGGGATCCTGCCAGCACAAACCCACATTCCTGGCACAAAGCAGGCAGGGGACCCAAACTGGGACACCCCAGCCCACCCTTTCTGATAGTGACAGGCCCTTGCTTTTCCTCATGGTCCCACCCCAAATGCCCACGTTCTTGGTTCAGCTGTCAGCCTGGCATCCTGTCCTTCCAGCCAAGGTATGGGGAGTAACTCAGCTTATCTATTCCTTTGCTTCCCAGAAAATTGAATGGTGAGAAACAGGAAACAGGATGAAACACATCATAGGCCAGAAGTCTGTTGCTCGTGCTGTGATCCACATAGCTTCCAGGGTTCCTGTCTTGGAGGCTAGGTGGTTTCATTTTCCTTCTATTCTTTTACCCCCACCTTTACCATATGTTACTTATTATTTTGTTCCTCCTATGACTATCCAAGAAACCTAACTGATAAAACTAGGCGTTTGATGATTATGTCTTGAATGACCATTGTTGGAATTAAAGGTAAAAGATGAGCCAAACAGATAGTCCTGAACATGAAGTAAAATTCCAACTTTCATTTTAGCCAAGTCTCTTGAAATCTGTAAGTTTTACTTTTGACACTACAAAATGTTCTCTTTGTCAGACTCTCCATCTTAAATGTCAGTGATTGTGGTTATTGGATCTGATTTAATCTCTCTCAGCATTTCATTCCAAATTTCCATGTCTACGGAGCCCATGACCTCTCCGTCCTTTTACCTCACTTCCCTTGAAGGGCGGCAGTTATCTCCAGACAAGCAGCTATCAAAGACGTCTCTTGCACACAGCCTTGTGTGTTGTCAGAATGACGGTCTCTGTGGGATGTTATATCACCGCTTGCAGCTCTGAGTGCTACAATTGCTATTCTTTCAGCTTTGCCTCTTGGATTTACTGTTTGAGGTCATCTTTGGAAACTGCTCATAGCTGCATTCTTGCTAAATGTGCCTAAAGTTTCTGATTCAGCCTGGCAGAAGGTTAGAGGCAGAGGAATTGTGGAGATATTTTCTTCTAACCCCTTAGTTTTGTAGAAGAGAACAGGAGGCCTTGGGGGAGCCCACGTGACTTCCAGAGGGCCCTGTGCAGAGTGCTTCACAGAGCAGGACCACCACCAATCTGGAGACTTCTCGGCTATTACTCTTGCCATCAGACTACACGTATTTTCTTGGTTGTTGTATTTACCTATTTTCCTTTAAAACTCCTACCATTTAATACATTAAAACACTTCTTCTTATATTATCAGCCCTCACATCCTAATTATTTCTTTAACCTCAGCTAAAAGATGTTGCAGGTAGATTTCTCCTGGAAACAGGCTCTGAGAAAGAGGAAGGTAACACTGCCAGCTCCAAAGAACACTGGCCAAGGCCACAGAGAAGCCCCAGAGCTGGCCATGCCTCTTCAGAAGTGCCCCCAGCCACAAGCAGATGCTGGAAGGTGTGAGGGTGGACTGGGGCAGTTGTCCTTGGGTCAGGCCGTGCCTGGATAGAGGGGTGATCTGACCACCTGGCTGGTGCATCACATGCCCATGCCTGCCATGTCCTCTCTTCTTACACAGAAAACCTTTTCTGACAGCCTCTTCCCAGGGAGGTATTGTCTTAGATTGCTCCCACAATTCCCGACCTTGAGAAGCTTCAAATCTAGAAGGAGAGACATTAATAAATCATGACAATGATGTCAAGCACAAAATTATACACATAAAAGAGAACGGGCTCACAAGATAGTGTGAGTACAGACAACTGCAGTGAGGAAGTAAGGGCCACCAGGGTTGAGGGTGGACCCAAGGACCCAGTCAACACGGAGCTCTGCCTCCGTTAGCAGGAGGAGTCTGTTCATTTGTGTGTCACAGTGTTCACGTCCCTTTTTTTCCTCATTTTTATTTTGGTGTCTCTCTCTTCTCCGATGTCTTTGGAATGGATATTATCCTCTTAATGTCATTTCTCACATATTTCATGCACTTTCCTGATTTCTTTTAATGCCTACAGAGGCTATTTTTCCTCTCTCCAAAACTCTAGTCCCTCAGCCAGCTTGAACTTAGGCTTTGAACCGAATTGTTGTGCCGCATTTTTGCTCATTTACTGTGATTGCACACCTGGCAAACGGCATCCAAGGGATCCACAGCCCTAATGAGCTTGGGCTTCAAATATGTATATAATTAAATTTCTGATCTTAATAGAAGATGTTATGAGCTGGGTGCTAAGAAGAAATAAAGTCCTGAGAGAGGAGGGGACTAGGGGAAGGAGTCAGCTAGCAAGTGTTTATTCCTTAGGAGATTTCTGGCAGTTTATGACTCCAGACCTCGAAAAGTTGTGTTGCAAAATTAACAAATGGATTATTATCAGACTATACAGAATTGGGACTTAAAATTCTTTGGTCTAAAATAAAACCAAACAGAAAGCAAAAGCAGCTTGCCACATTCTGCCCTGAGAACTGGGGGAAGTAGCACAGCTCGGGATGTGGGAAGACAGCCGGCAAATGCAAGGCCTCCGTGCCTGGATGCATTCCATGCTGGGAGCCTCAGCTCGCCGCAAAGATCTCTGCTGAACCTGGCGTGCCAAGCCACTGCCTGTGGCCCGGGGGGCCCTCCCACACACAGAGAGGACAAGCGAGGCCGCACCTGAGCCAGGAGCATCGTGCTGGCATGCTGGCAAGCAGGCCACTTTGTACACTGGAGGCAGTTTTTTGGCAAGGGACAAATGGAAAACACCCTAAAGCATTTGCTGTCATGCCAAGATCCTGTGCAGTCAGAAACTTAGAGGGGTTCTTAGCACCACAGGCTTGGGCAGGGTACGTGGCAGTGTCACCCAGATCCAATAATTATCTTGACTCAAAGACCTCCCAGTCTTCTGGGAGTGGAATTAAGCCCAAGCTGTGTTTGAAACTTACAAGAATTTATAGCCCTGCACTAAACTTTTGGGAAGCAGGAGTGAAATCCTAACCAGGTTTCAAAGCCTTACCTGGCAGGCTTGGTAGAGGCCCCAGGACACAGATTGATTCTTTCTTACATCAGAGCAGCTTCTAAGTGGTTTGACCTTCACATTTAGAATTTTTTGGCTTCCAAGATGAATTACAGCCTAATAGCAGAGCGGAAAGGTGTGGCAGGCCTCCGTAAGTCCGTGAATTATGTGTGTGCCTGAACAGAGGAAGCAGACAATTTTGTAAGGGTTTAGATTTGGCATCTGTCCCTGCAGCTTTTCAGCTCAGAATCATACTGCATCCCTGAAAAGGACGTGGAAAACCAAAGCCAAGCCCCAAACTTCAGTGTTAGGTGTCACAGTAACAGAGAACAAGTGGATGTCTGCCTGTGTGACAGGGGATGGGAAAACACCATGAGAGTGGTGTCACCAAAACAAGAGACATTAGTATTTAAACTGGAGCTCCAAAGATGATTTTTTTTTCCAATGTAAGTTATTCATGAACATGGATGGCTTCTGTGCAGGTTGTGTTTGGTATATGTAACTTTACCTTTAAAGGTAACCATCATTTGGGGCATCATGTGTAGATCAGGAACTTTGTCCAGAGGAGGATGACAGACATATTTAAGCTTCAAAGTGAATCCTGACAAATTATTATGCTCACTGTGGTGGACTGCCTATTGGTAGTCAATTTGTTGCACGCAGATGAACTGCAGTAGCATGATGTGAGGTGTGCAAGGCCCACCTGAGGCTTGTTGCCAGCAGCATGAGAGGCAGAACTGGAGAAGAGCTGCACAGAGGCTGTTGGGGAAGCTCTTTGGAGCTATTGGAAGCAGCTGATTCTCATAGGCTCTTCTACAAAAGGATCTGGGCGTGCTGGCTTTCCTGATGAACTTGGCTATTCTCATCAGAGGAGGAACTCAGGACCTCATTGTTGCTGAGAATAGCTACGGTTCATTTGGAGGAGCTCTGGTCCTCACTTTGAGCACTGCTTCCTGGATCCAGAAGGGAAAATGGTGAAGCTTGTCACATTGGCTGTCTTCATAGAAACTCAGGTTTTCCTCATTGCTAGAGGAATTCAGGGCCTCACTATTGCCCAGCATGGCTGGGGTACTTTTCAGGGAGCTCTGGTTCTTTCTTTGAGCATTGCTTCCTGGTTCCAGTTCAGGTCCCTCAGCCTGCTGGCACAGACTTTCTAGCTTGTGCTACTACCCTTTGGGTCTTCCCAGCACAGACAGGTGAAGCAGGCCCACATGAGATAGTGTCATGGGCTCCAGGCCTCCAGTTCAACTTGGAGAAGGCATTGTTATAAGGCCTTCAGCTGTGCTCATACAGGACATTATTGTAGGATCCAGGCCTTCAACTGTATTCTTTAGTATATAGCATTTAGACAGATTTTCTGCACTCTTTGTATATGATCCTTTGAGTAATTCATAACTTTGTAAAATGTATCCTACATTATATTTTTCTCCTTGCAAAATCAAAAAACTACAATGTTCATCATGTCACAATGTCCATAATTTAACTTTGAATAAAAACACAATGGTATCTGGGAGTTTAGCTCACTGGTAGATCACTTGTCTAATATGTATGAGGTCCTGCAGTCATACCTCTGCACTGTAAGAATAAAAATATAAAGAAATAGTCAAGCAATGGCCATGACCCATCCAGATGGCTGACACTAACAAAAGATCTACAAGGTGCTGTACATGGTTTCATGAGGGATTTGACTGACCTTGCCAGATACAAAAGCTACATTTTTACTTATATAGATCTTGCTTTAATATCCAGCAGAAAAGTATAACCATGAGGTATAGAAAGTAATGCCACATTAATATGCTGAGCTATATAAAGCTGAACTATAAAGGCTCAAGTCACAACTTCAGACTTTTGCCAGTTCTGATAACAACTCATATCTTTTACTTACTATTGGGCTATATTGGGTTATTTTGCTGAATTCAAGTACCTACAATAGTTAAACTGGCATCAAGTATGAAAACATTAAAGAGTTCTTCAAGGAGAGCTTCCACGTCCCCACTGGACACCTTCAGATCCAATCCAAGCCAGGTCTGTGAGTGAGAACTTCCACCATGCTCTCAGGACCCCTCCAGACCAAGACCAAGCCCATGCCCCATGAGTGTGTGGGAGATCTAACGTGCTCCTCTGCCCTACTGGGGAGCCCACCTTGTGAGTTGGACATTCAGCAGTGGTCTCAGGACCCCTCTAAATGCCTCCATAACCAGCCCAGGCCCAGGCTCAGATTGTGAATGAGAACTTCCTCTCAAGACCCATCTAGACCCAAGCCAAGCCCACACCATGCCAGTGTGTGGGAGAGCTTCAGTGCTCCCCTTTGCCAGCTGAATCCCTCTGGACCCAGCCCAGGACTCACATACAGGACTGGGGTGAAACACTGCAGCTGAAGTCCCTGCAGAGCCTGGGGTCCAGAATCACCCAGCTAATCCACGAGCAGAACATCTTGCCAGAGGTTCATTCCCAAGGGGTGCAGCAAGAAGAAGCTAAGCAATGAGCCAGAACCAAGCCAGGCACAACTGGATGAATTCAAACTTTGTAGATCTGCACCCTAATTTCAATAGGTGCTAAGGTTCTAACTGCATCAAAGCTATACACCAAAGGACAGAGGACACTGCTATACAAGATGATGAAGAGAAGAAACGAAATGCAATCTCAGGTCCCAAACCCATCCAAAACAAGTGCAGAAGACACTAGCATAGGGCATCACACAGCTGAAATATCTGAATTAATAGCGACTGAACTTAAGAAACAACTGCAGAAAGGTATACAGGAACTAAGATCAGAAATGGCCTCTGAAATAAAAAAGAAATCTCTGAATTAATAGCATCTGAAAAAAAGAATAAAATGCAGAACTACGCAGAAGACATCAGAGCAGAAATAAGTTCTGAAGCAAAAAAAAGAGAATAAATATAATGAAATAATCAACAATTGTTTCTCAAGAAGACACTGATAAAAAGACAGAGAAGATTGGAAAAAAGTTCAAATCCTTCAATGAGCAACATAGCAAAGAAATAGAGTGCATGAATCTTAGTCAAAGAGATATAGAGGAACTTAAAATCTCAACCACAAGCTTGCAAAACCATTTGAGTAACAGTGAAGATAGATATTCAGGTCATGAAGATGCCATTCCAGCTAATGAAAAGGTAATAAAAGATCTTTCAAAACCAAGTAAGAAACAGGAAAAATAATTCACCACTTTAAGACAATACAAACATGATTAAAGTGAGACTAATAGGCACATAAATGAGAAAGTGTCAATACAAATGATATAAAAGAATATGGGCAGAAGTAATAGTTAAGATCCCAAATCCAGCACAAGAACAATGTACTGAAAGTCACTAGAGAAAGAAACAGATCACATTCAAAGGAAAAACCCATTAGAATAATGGCAGATTTCTGCTCACAAAACACTAGGTCAAGAAGAGAATGGAGCAGAGTACTTCTAGTCCTCTATGAAAATAAATTCCAGCCCAGAATACTATACCCTGCAAAACTCTCTTTCAAATTTGATGAAGAAGTGAAATAGTTCCAAGACAAAGAAAAACTAAACACTTTCATGACAACAAAGCCAACCCTACACAGATTACTAAAAGAAATTCTAGAGAGGGACCAAAATCATTAGAACCCCATGAAATGGAATGGAAGGAACTCACTAAATAGGGCAAACACTTAAACACAGGATAAAAAGGAGTCAACAACAGCAGGTAAATAATATGTCAAACATAAGTCAATACATCTCAATTATAACCACCAATGTAAAAGCACTAAATTCACCAATTAAAAGATATAGAATAGCACAGTGGATTAGGAAATAAAATTAAACAATATGCTGGATTCAAATAAGAAACACACATACTTCATAAAAAAATTCATAGACTGAAAGTCAAAGGATGGAAAAAATACTACATTCCCCAGCAATTCAGAGAAAGCAGGGATAGCAATCCTGTTCTCAGACAGTCTCAAATTCAAACCAAGAATGATCAAACAAGATAAGGAAGACCATAATATACTGATTAAGGGAAAAATTCAAGAGGAAGAGGTAACATTCATAAATATGTATGCACCAAACACAGGAGCACCCAACAATACAAAACAAATGTTAATTGACATAAAAAATCTAATATCCAATACCACAATCTTAACAGGATATCATAAGACCCCCCCTTATCGAAAAAGATAGGTCAAGCAGAAAAAAAATACTAATGAAGTAGAACTCAACCAGAGCTTGGAACAAATGGGCTTAGGGGACATATACAGAGTGTTCCTCCCAATGCAGCTTAATACACATTTTTTTCAACACCACATAGGTCATTTTCTAAAATAGACCACATACCAGGCCATATTGCATACTTAAGTATATGAAAGAAAACAGAAATTATCTCAAGTATATTGTCTGACAACAGTGCAATGAAACTGGAAACAAATTGCAAAAGAAACCAGAAACACCCCATAAATACATGGAAATTAAAAAACACCCTAATAAGCAACCAGTGGATTACAAATTAAATTAAACAAGAAATTGAACAATCTCTACAATTAAATGAAAATTCAACCACAACTTATGGGAATTTATGGGATGCAATGAACGCAGTTCTTAGTGAGAAATTTATAGCTGTAAAGTCACACATTAGGAAAACAGAAGGGGAACAAATACCCTAATGTTTAACCTCCAACATATAGAAAAGAAAGAGCAAATCAAACCCAGAGCCCAAATACAGGAAGAAACCAAGGAATAGAGGAGAAATCAACTCAACTGAGATCAAGAAAAGAGTTCAAAGAATTAATGAATCAAAAAGCTAGTTCTTTGAAAGATTAAAAAAATTGATAAGCCCCTAGTGAACCTCATCAAAAAGAGAAAACGAAAAATTCAAATACAAGTAATAGGGAATGAAAAGAGTACAATTATCACAGTGGAAATTTTGAAGATTATCAAGAGCAACTTTGAGAATCTTTATGCTCACAGAATAGAAGACACAGACAAAATGGACAGATTCCTCGAAAGGTACAAATTAAAAAAACTGAATCAAATAGATATAACAACTCTCAATAACAAAATAACAGCCAATGAAATATAAAATTTAATAAGAAACCTACTGACAGAGAACAGTACAGGTCATGATGGATTCACAGCTGAATTCTACAAGAAATTTATACAAGATATAATCCCTACACTCCTCAAACTCTTCAAAGAAATTCAAAATGAAGCAATCCTCCCAAAATCATTTCTGGAGGCAAGTATTATGCTGATTCTAAAACCAGGGAAAGATACAACCAAAATAGAGAAATACAGGCCAATCTCATCCATGAACATAGATGTAAAAATCCTCAATAAAATCCTAGCAAACAGAATACAGCAAATCATCAAGAAGATCATACACCATGACCAGGTAGGATTTATCCCAGGGGTGCAAGGATGGTTCAATATTCGAAAATCTATAAATGTAATACACTATATTAATAGACTGACATCTAAAAACCACATAATCATCTCAATTGATGCAGAAAAAAGCTTTGACAAAGTCCAACACTCATTCATGTTCAAAACCCTACAGAAAATATTGGAAGAAATGGCTTCTATCTCAATCAGGCATCTATCACAATCCAACTGCAAATATAATTCTAAATGGGGAAAAACTGAAATTTTTTACTCTCATATCTGGAAAAAGACAGGGATGTCATTTATCATCATTCCTATTCAATATAGTCCTGGAATTATTAGCTAGAGGCATTAGACAAGAGAGAGAGAGAGAGAGAGAGAAATAAAGGGAATAAGAATATGTACAGAAGAATTTAAACTACATTATGTGCAGAAGACTTGGTACTCTACTTGGAAGACCAAAAAACTCTACTAAGAAGCTACTAGAATTGATACATGAATTCAGTAGAATAGCAGAATACAAAGTCAATACACAAAAGTCAATAGCAATCTACACAGATAACAAACATACTGAGAGAAAAATTAGAGAAACAATGTTCTTTGCAATAGTACCATGGAAAATGTAATACTTAGGAATTAATCTAACTAAAGAAGTAAAAGATCTATTCAATGAAGCACAGCATTCTGAAAAAAGAGATCATAGGGGATTTCAGAAGATGGAAAGATACTCCATGCTCCTGGATAGGAAGAACCAAAATTGTGAAGATGGCCCTACTTCCAAAATTGTTATACAGATTTAATGCAGTCTCTTTCAAACTGCCACCAATGTATGTCAAAGACCTAGAGAAATCATTCCTAAAATTTATTTGGAACCAAATATGACATACTATAGCAAGAGCCATCCTGGTCAACGAAGACAATGCAGGAGGCATTACAATTCCTGACTTGAAATTATACTACAAAGCTACTATGATAAAATTAACATGGTATTGGTAAGAAAATAGACTTGAGGACCAATGTAATAGATTAGAAGATACAGAAGGTTCTACAAACACACTCAACAACCTTATCTTCAACAAAGGAGCCCATCTTTGACAGATGTAGAGAAAGGAAGGGGTATAGAAAGGAAGAATCATGATGTGCTTGTGTGGACAGTACAGTTAGAATAGATAATGCTGTGCTTCTACATGATTCTATGAGAGGCAAGATTTGCACTAATGGTAGTTGGACGGTATATTATGTCAGCTTCTACTACTATGGACAACCACTAGGAAAATAACAAGGTAGAAAGTATTAATTATTGAATCTTTGATGCAACTCAGGTATAAAAAATAAGATATGCAAACAGCTACACTCTCTTAATTTACTGATAAGAGGCATATGGTATAATGTCTGTAAGTAAAATATCATGTATGCACCTTCTATGATACGAAAACATTATGAAAACTGTTTGCAATGTATTAATTTATCAAATCCATCTTGTCAAGGTATCTTAAAACTATCTCATTGATATTTGTACTTCAATAAAACAAAAAGAAAAAGAAAAGAATAAAACATATAAAGAATGATAAACTTGAAAATTGAAGTAGATGCCACTTGAACATACACTTGTAAGTGAAATAAACCAGACACACATGTGCAAACATCATATAGTCTACCTATTATAAGAAGTCAAAAGAAGAAATACAAATAGAAATGTACAACAACAACTAAAAAGAATTTAGTCAGATTGTTAAGGCAAACTGAACAGCATATGCTGCAGGGTACTAATTAGCTTTTCTTCTGGATGGTTAACAACCTAAGTTCACAGATCAAAATTGGAGAAATAGAAGAGCCTCAAAGCCAGCCAACATTTTGGCCCTAGCCTTTCAAGGTCAGTGAAGACTCAGGACATAGGTGAACCTGTACTGTAACATCATGAAACCTAGTTGTGCCCCAAATTTTCTGATCAAGGAGATTATGGAGCCACAGAGAAAAGAGATCGATGATGTATAGTGTGCCTAAGGAGAGTCACATGGAGAGAAAACTTTCTCTCAGAATTTCTCATAGAGAGCAAACTGGTCAAGCATTGGCCATGACTCATCCACATGAATGGCACAAACAAAGGATCTATGGAGTAAGGTACAGGATTACAAGATAAAACCTGAAGGGACTTCACTGACCTCATCAGAAACAAAAGCTACATCTTTTGGTATATAGGTCTTGATCTATCTTCGTCTTAACCATCCAGCAGAAAAGTATAAAAATTAGGTATACAACTTGGGGCCATAATAATAAATTGAGCTGTAAATGGCTATGGTCAACAACTTCTTCAGATACTCACTATTAATGTGGAATGCTGGACTGTGTTGGGTTGTGTTGCCAAGTTCAGGCACCTAAATTGGTTTAATGACAATGGAGTGCCCATCTCTAACAGGTCTAGGCAAAATAAAAGGGGGGATACAAAGGAAGAATCATGATGTGTGTATATAACAGTTAGGATAAATATGCCATGCTTCTGCATAATTCTATGAGAAGCAAGATTTGCACTAATAGTGGTTGGACAAGATATTATGTTGGCTTATAGTAATATGGACAGACCCTGGGGAGATAACAAGGTAGAGGGTGTTAATTGTCAAATCTATGATACAAATCAGCTGTAGAGAAATAAGATAGGTATATAGCTGCACTCTCTTCATTCACTGATTAGAGACATCTACTATAATAATGCCTGTAAGCAAAATTATCATGTATGTACCTTATACAACACCGAAACATTACAAAAACATTTTTCAATGTATTGATTTGTTGAATCTGTCCTGTTAATTTTTCTTGAAACTGTCTCATTGCTATTTGTTCTTCAATAAAAATAATAACAATAAAATAAAATAAAGAAATTACCAATAAAATGATAAGACAATCCACAAATTTAGAAAAAAAAATCTTAGCTAATAAGAATCCAGAAAAAGGTCTGCTCTCTAGAATTTATAAAGAACTAAAAAACATTAGGGCACTAAAATTTAAAGACCCAGTCCAGAAATGGCCATCCAAGATGAACACACACTTCTTAGAGGATGAAATTAAAGAAGCAAATAAATATATGATAAAATGTTTCACATCACTAGCCATCCATGAAATGCAAATTGAAACAACACTGAGATACCATGTCACCCCAGGAAGAATGACTGTCATAAAAAATCAACTAACAACAAATGTTGGTGAGGCTGTGGGAAAAAAAGAATTCTTCTCCACTGTTGATGTAAATGTAGACTGGTACAACCATAATGGAAATCAATTTGGAGACTCCTTAAAAACTAGGACTAGAAATCTCATTCAAACTAACTATCCCCTACTGAGAATTTTTCCAGAGGAACTGGGAAATATGATAGTGATATATGTGCACCTGTGTTCCTAGCAACACAATTTGTTATAGCCAAATCTTGGAAACAATGAAGATGCCTGTTACCTGAGGAATGGATGAAAAAGATGTGGCATTTTTATACAATGAAGTCCTTTATCAGCTATAAAGAATAATAAACTTGAAGCCTTTATATTAAAGTGGATGCCACTTGAAGATATACTCATAAATTAAGTAAACCAGACCCACATATGTAAATATCATATAGTCTCCCTAGTGTAAGAAAGCAAAAGAAGCAATAAAAATAGATAGGTATAACACAATTAAAAGGAAAGCAAGAACTTAAGGATTAAACAAGGAAGACAGGACAAGGAGAAAAGCTAGAAAACATGACAGGGATAAAGCCATACATTTGTATACACAAGATGATTAAGGCAATGATCCTGAGAATCTTCATCAGTTTTTTGAAACTAGCAGTTATTAGCACTGACTAACTATATATACTGATATCTGTAAAGTAAGCAATTGCACTGAAGTTAGAAATGTGTACTACTAGGGTCATGCTTGGAATGCCTATCACTCTGTCCTTCTAAATATGTATTTCTTGTTAATAGACTATTCATTACAAATATAACATTCAGTTTTCTCTTTTGTCTAATTTTATGGAAACACTTATTTTTCTGCTGAATAGTAAACATTATAAAAATGTAGGGCCATTTCAGTTAAAACCATTCAGCTCTGAAAGTTTTGACAAAGCTTCCAGAAAGATTTGTTATATTTCTTATATTTATTTGCTTCTATCTAAATGAATCTGTGTTATAATATGGTTTTTGTGATTTGTCTTCTTTATGAAGCTTTGAAATAAAGCAAATGTTTGATTTAAAAAAAATAAATATGCGCTTCTTTTCATGTCATACCTATTGATACTATACTGTCTCACAAGTAAATGTTTGCTTTTAAACAAAGGGTAATTAATGAAAACAAGAGACAAGAAAAAAAATGACATAGGACTGTCCTATTACAATGCTGTATGTGGCTAGATTTCTATGTAGACATGTGTAATTGCTTTATTCCTATTTTTTAATTTTTTTCATTTTTTTCTTCACATTCTGTATGGATTTAAAGTTTAAAATATCAATACTTGTTCCATGCTATGTCTAAAATGTTTGACATTCAGACAGATAATGAGGTTAACCTTAATTATGTTTTAAAGTAATAATATCATTAAGTTTCTCTTCTGGATGGTTAAAAACTCAAGACCACAAATTAGAAAGAAAGAAAGAAAGAAAGAAAGAAAGAAAGAAAGAAAGAAAGAAAGAAAGAAAGAAAGAAAGAAAGAAAGAAAGAAAGAAAGAAAGAAAGAAAGGCTACAAGAACAGACAACATTTTGGCCATCATAGCCTTTAAGGTCAGTGAGAACTCAGGACATAGGAGAACTTGTACTGTAACATTAGGTAACTTAGATGCGCCCCAAATTTTCTGATCAAGGAAAGTGATCAATGATGTAGAGTGTGCCTAAGGAGAATCACATGGAGAGAAAACATTATCTCAGGCTTTGATAGAGAGCAAACTGGTCAAGCAATGGCCATGACTAATCCACATGGCTGACACTGACAAAGGATCTACAAAGTGTAGTACAGGGTTTCAGGGTAATCCTGAGGGGATTTGGCTGACCTTGTCAGATACAAATGTTGCATTCCTTGTTATATAGGTCTCACTTTATTTTGATCTTAACCATCCAGCAGAAAATTATAAAAATGAGGTATAAAAAGTAAAGCCATAATAATATGATGAGCTGCAAAAAGCTCAAGTCAACAAATTCTGACATTGTCTGACCTATGGATAACCCACTACTATTATAAACTACTGGGCTATATTGGAATATTTTGCTGAATTCATGCACCTAAAATATTTAAATGACAGTGGAATACCCATCTGTGACAAAGATAAACAAAAAAGGGGATACAAATAGAGGACCATTTTGCATCTGTATATGCAAAATAGAATAGTATACAGTTACTTTCGTTTAATTCAATGAGAAGAATGATTTGTACTAATAGTGTTTGGACAAGATATCACATCTGCATCTTGTACTATGAATAACCACTACGAAGACAACAATATGCAATGTATTAATTATTGAAGCAGTCCTTCTAATTGGCTTTGAAACTGTCTCATTGCTATTTGTTTCTCAATAAAATTAATTTTTTAAAAAAGAGTTCTAGAAATACAGTTGCTCTAAGAACAACTGAACACCCATCTCTGACAAAATGAAACAAAAAAGGGAGACATAAATGAAGGACAATTTTATAGTGATATATATATATATATATATATATATATATATATATATATATATATACCTGCATTCAAAATAGGATAGATATACAGCTACCTTCTATTAGGTCAATGAGAAGAAATGTCTGTACCAATATTGTCTAGAATAGATATCATGTCTGCATCTCTTCTTCTGAATAACTACTTCATAGACAATATGCCCTGTATTAATTATTGTAACTGTCCTAATAACCTCTTTTGAAACTATTTCATTGCTATTTTTTCTCATTAAAATGAATAAAAAAATTGCAAATATAAAAGAGAATTAATAAATCCAAAGGTAAAATCCAGTGGGGAAAAAAAGGAGAAGCAAAACTGGGGGAAAGGAATGAATTTATTCAAAAGGAAATAGTTACTGAGTTGAGGAGAAGGTCAGGAGAGGGAGTAAGGAGAAAAGATTTATCGATGTATGTCAGCAGCATGTTTTGGACAACTGCACTGTGGATTTCTGCTGGTCTATGGAAAGGAGCAGAAAAGACATAATTTGTTTTGCCTCCATTTTTCAATCCTTCGTTCTTTTCCTCTTCTTTCTTATACATTTCTTCTTCTTCTTCTTCTTCTTCTTCTTCTTCTTCTTCTTCTTCTTCTTCTTCTTCTTCTTTCTTCTTCTTCTTTCTTCTTCTTCTTCTTCCAATTTTACATGCATGTATTTCTGGTAATATTTATAACTGGTTGAAAGACAACACTATGCATTATAACAAATACTGTGAAATTCCTAATAGTTTGTTAAGTGAAATTCTGTATCCCTTTTGTTTTAATGCTAATTTGTACTCTCTACAAAATAAGAAGAAATGAAATACAAATATCTTCTTCAAAAGAAAAGCATTTGAGAGCACAGGCCCAGCCTGTGAGTGAGACCACCTGGGGCCACCAGATCATCACCCTACCCAGAGTGCAGGCCAGCATGTGAATGAGACCACCCAGGGTCACCGGATCCTGAAGTGATGCAGAGCACAGGACCAGCGTGGAACCCATCAACAGAACTCCTACAAGAAGGCTAGGGCAAGACCCACCCAGCTGACCAGGAGCAGAGCATCTTGCCAGAGTGACACAAAGGGTTCACCTGCAAGGCTGCAGCAGGAAGAAGTGGAGCACAGAAGCCAGACCCAAGCCACACTCACCTGGAGGAGTCTGAATTTCCTAGATCCGGTCCTGATGCTAAGGTAATAACTCTATCTAAGCTCTACACCAAAGGTCAAAAGTCAGTGGTATACAAAATGACAAAAATAAGGAACAAAAAGCAGTCTCAGGTCCCGAGTCCACCCAGTACAAATGCAGAAGACACTAGCATACACACACCTGAAATCTCTGAAATAATAGAAGTGCTATTTTCTATAATTTGTATTGACTCCTTCCTTCTCATTGGGATTGGAATTCACACACCTGAAATCTCTGAAATAATAGCACTGGAAGTAAAGAAATAACTGTAGAAAAGTATAGAAGAAATCAGATCAGAAATAATTTCTGAAATAAAAAATTAGTGGTAACTATAACCAAAGAACTACTCAGTGCTTCTAAAGAATATACTGATAAAAAAATAGAGCAGGATATAAAAATGATGGAACCCCTGAATAAGCAATATAGGAAAGAAACAGAATGTATGAAAGAGATCCAAAGTGAAATTAAAACCTCAATCACAAGCTGGCAAATCTGTTTCAGTGAAAGTGAAAATAGACTTTCTGACCTTACAGACACCATTGCAGCTAGTGAAAAAGTAAGCAAAGTTATCTTAAAAAACAAGTAGGATGCAGGAAAAAATAATTCGACACCTGCAAGATGATGCAAAGATGAATAATGTGAGACTAATATGCATCAATGAGAAGGAAGGAGTCAATACAAATTATAGAAAAAGAATATGGGCAGAAGTAATAGCAGAAAACTTCCAAATGTAAAGCAACAATCTGAAATTCAGGTAACAAAAGCATATAAAACTCCAAATAACATGAACCCAATTAAAACCACTCCCAGACATATAATAATCAAGATCCCAGAAATTCAGCACAGGAACAGTATACTAAAACCCGCTAAAGAAAAGAAACATATCACATTTAAAAGAAAATCCATCAGAATAATGCCAAATTTCTCTTCACAAACCACAAAGGCAGGAAGAGCATGGAGCAAAGTATTTAAGTCTTTCAAGAAAATGAATTCCAACCCAGACTGATATACTCTGCAAAACTGTCTTTCAAGTATAATGGAGAAGTAAAGTACTTACATGACAAAAAACAACTAAAGAATTTGACGATGACAAAACCAATCCTACACAGACTACTAAATGATGTTCTAGAGAGGGAGCAAAGTTATCACAACCCCATGAATGAGAATGGAAAGAACCTCCCAAATAAGACAAACAAATAAACACAGGAGAGTAAGAGGTATACAATAGTAGTCTTTCCGTTATTCTTTTGTACACAGCAGCAAAATATTTCCAACAGCACACTCTACAAGTGGACTTCTCTTGCATCCTATGGGTCATGATTCCATATGAGTCTACAGGATGGATTTCAAGGAAATAGCTGTAGCTCAGTCCCACAAGTGACACCTGGCCACCGGTAAGTGTCATGGTCATTGTCCATGTCCAGAACACACTAGAACTTTGTGTGATATCCTGTACCCAAACTGTCAGAAGTGATGGTCATTTATTTGTCATTTCAGTATTTATCTTATGTTTTATTCTTAGTACTTCTTTACTATCATGAAAGCTTTTCTTAGTTCAATTGTTTTGAAACATTTAATTTAATTAATTCATATTTTCTGAATATTGCTTAATCTTAATTTTTGTTTTAATATTTATACTATATCTTTGAATTACACTTTATCTAAAAGACATCATATGATATCTTCTCCTAGTATTTGAAACTTTAAAAAGTATATTTCCATTGTCTGTTGACTTTATATTACTTCTTCCCTGTCTTTTATACACACATACACACACATATATATGGAAAAAATACGTGTATAACCCAATGTAAGACTGGTACTGTTTCATAGAAATATTTAATGACCTTTTAAATAAGGGTTCATCTAATATATTTTATACAATCCTGTATAACTATTACTTTGAAAGCTCTTTATTGTTCATCCAGGAACATACTGCAACTTCTCTTGCCTTTTCAATTATGTTCTTTGTTATTTCCTATATGCTACATCTGGAGGTATTAAAATATTTCAAGTTTGTATAACTAGAAAATATTTTATGTTTAGTTTTCAAAGGTATGCTTGCTAAGTATAAAATTCAAAGAGGATGGATTTTTTTTTCTTTCAGTCCTTTAATTAGTCTAGTTTCTTATACATTTGGTCCTTTTTTTCTTTCTAATGTGCTATTTAATTATGTTCTTCCATAGCTAATATTT
>PVKA01004488.1:55786-98853 GCA_004027165.1 Ctenomys sociabilis | reverse complement strand
AAAAAAAAAAAAAAAAAAAAAAAAGAATTTCTGACCTTGTTATTTAAAAGTGAAAATATTGAAAAGCTAATTTGAGAATTTTAAACTATGTCTGTCAGTGTTCTTGCCTCTTGTCAGCTTCTGTACCAGCAATAGGTATTTAAAATTTATGTTCATATGGTGAACATGTGCTTATAATCTCAATACTCTGGGAAGCTAAGACAGAGAAATGCAATGTTGAGCCCTCCCGGGGCATTGCAACAAGATCCTGATTCAAAATACAAAATAAAATGGGCTGAGAATGTAACTTTGTACAAAGACCATGAGTTCAATCTGCATTACTTACATAACAAAAAAATTCAGATTCAAGCCACAAGCTAACACAGGACTTCTAACATTTGAAAATTTCTTTCACTTAATTCCATATCTTTCACTTTCTTTTTCTTTTTTTTTTTTGGCCATACCGGTGATTGAACTCAGACCCTTGCACTTGCCAGGCAAGTGCTTATTCTACTGAGCCATCTCCCTGGCCCCCTTGATCTTTCACTTTCAAAAAGAGAGATCCTAGCCTGTAATCCTAGCACTCTGAAGGCTAAGGTAGGAAGACCACCATGAGTTCAAGGCCAGCCTAGGCTATGTAGCATGACCAGACCTTGTCTCAGAAAATAACAACAAAAAACATCCTGAGCTTCTTTCTTACTACCCAGTAAGTTACAAACAAATGAAAATTAGTTAATAAAATAAAAAGGATTTTTTATTGTATATAAAATAGGAACATGGATAGTCTTATGTAGCCAATGAGAATTTAATAATTTATTTAGAATTTATGCTTTTCCACATTTCAAGCATGTTGTAGAATGATAACATGGGAGTTAGTCCAAAAAAAGAGTTGTGCCATTCAGTAAGCAAAGCAGTAAAGCATTTTAAAAATAGGGTTCTTGAGTCGGGCGTGGTGGCGCATGCCTGTAATCCCAGCACTTGGGAGGCTGAGGCAGGAGGATTGTTGTGAGTTCGAGACCAGTCTGAGCTACAAAGTGAGCTTAAGGCCAGCCTGAGCTGCATAGTGAGACCCTGTCTCAAAAAGACAAAAAAAAAAGTTCTTATATAACTTCTATGCATTGTAATAAAAGAGTTTTCTGTCTTAAGTTTTTGGGTTCCCCACCTCCTTAGTGATCACTCTGGAAATTATACTATTTTGTACTTTTTGAAATGTTGCTCTGTGGCCATACCACCCTAAATGCACCCAATCTCGTCTGAAATGTTGCTCTAAGAGCATTTGAATACTTAATGATATAATTATACATAATGGAAAATACAATGAACTATTTCTGCAAGATTAATATTACCCATTTACAAGCATAATACCTATGACATAAGTAAGTTTTTTGTTTTAATGTATGGATCTGTAATTTCACATCATTTGTGTTTATTTTTTGGTGAAATTCACTGTATGATTGTTATATTACAACTGTGTTGCTTGTCATATCATTGCATTGACTAGCTATTCTTAGACATGGTTATTGAAGAGCTTTGTAGTCACAATTACTAAAATTCTTGTTTTGCTTGAGACAGGGTCTTGCTGTGTAGTTCAGGCTAGCTTAATTCCTGCTGTGGAGTCCAAGCTGGCCTGCAGTTTGTGGTGATCCTCATGTCCCAGCCTTCTGAATGCTGGGTTTATAGATGTGTGCCATTACACCAGGCCTAAAAGTCTTGTTTTACTGAGATATTCTGGGAAGACATATAACAGTTCTTGGTTATATCTTTTAATAGTTTAAAATTGCCTTGGAAAGGGAAATAGAAATGAGAAAATGTGTTTTAGGTAATTAATTTAGAGCAAATTGAATACATCAGTGCTAAAGTCTAGGACAGTGCATGGCACTGATAGGTACTCAGCATGTTTTATAAAGTTAATCTTCAGGTCATAGGTCATACAAATGAAACTGACTGAAAACAGCCTTTGTGCCTTTTTTATATGGCTGGTTATTTGCTAATCTGTCTCATGGGACATTGTTCCCTACATTCTCATGAAAGAGGAGTGGTAAGCAATGGGAATAACATAAACTAGTTGTATGAAGAAATACTAATTTTATTATTAAGAAGTTGGGTAAGGACAATAATTTTACTTGGTCTGTTAAGAACAAGTAAGGTTAAAATCGTGCTCTACAGCCTTTACCTCTAAATAGTTTAAAAAGTGCTATTGAAAGCTAGGATAAGTCTCTTGTTGGGGACCTATAAACTCTGCAGTGTAAGAGGTGGATTTGTGAATTGTACAGTATTCAGGATGAACAGTTCATTCGAAATCTCTTACCTTTGACCTGCATGTAGTCTTGTTTTGTTTTTCTGGCTTTAAGCTGGCTATTTATCCCAGGCTGGCCTTGACCTTATTTAAAAGAAGATAAAACTTAGTCTAGGAAAATGAGTGGGTGACAGAGCCAGAACTGAAACCCACTTACCTCCACTTGTAGTTCAGAGGTCTGTTGCACTACCTAACACTATCTCTGTTATTGAATAAATCTGCGAGTGTAGATATATGTCAAAGTTTAAGTTGCATTATTTAGGGCCGTGGAGATAGCTCAGTGCTCTAAGCACCTGCTTATGTAAGTGCAGGGACCAGGGTTTGATTTCTGGCACTATATGCCATGCTGGCCCTGCCCCCCCCCCCCCCACCGTGGGCACGTTGAGTTGGTCACTGAGACCTGGGTGTGGTAGTGCACACCTATAACCCTAGTGCTAGGGAGGCAGAGACAAGAAGATGACTATGAGTTATAGCTGCATAATGAGACTCTGTACCAAATACATTAAAAAAAAAAATTAGGGGCTGGGGAGATGGTTCAGTGGAATAAGCGCTTCCCTGGCAAGTGCAAGGGCTTGAGTTCAATCCCAAGTTCCACCAAAAAAAACCCCAAAAACTTAAACTACAAGTTTTATAGCAGCTTTAAGCGAGGATTATAGCTTTCATCAGTTTTAGAGGGGTGTATCTGTAATTCCTTAAAATGTTTAAAACTGATTATGTGAGTATATATGATCTCTACTCAGAAAATTGGCATTTTACCTAATTTGTGTGAGTAGTAAGAAGGAATTGGTCAGGTTATTAATTTGGGAAATTAGTATATTAGAGAACTAGGTTATTTTTCTAATACTTATATAGGTACTCACCAATTAAAAGAAAATTTGGAGTCCAAATGAGTAATGGTTGTAATGAATTTGGTACTCAGATTATGTTATAGTAGTCACCATTTCCCATTTATATTAAGCTTTTTAGGTGCAGTGTCTTAAAATTAAGGGGAATTTATAGGAAAAACAATAAAAGACTTCAGCTAAGGAAAATTTAGGAATTAACTCTTAACTGTTATCTCAGTGGTCAAGATCTGTGTAAGCATGCAAGTATTTAAAGGCTTAAATGGTGTAGGTTTAAAAACTGCATGTAATTCTCTGAGGTGACCTAAGTTTGAACATAACTTAGTAGATGCTTGCAATGCTTTACTAACCAGCAGAAATAAATGAGAGAAACCTTTGTCATTTTTCCTCATAAAAAGAGTGGTGAGTTTTAGAAAGTCAAATACTTTTTGTATATGCTTAAGTAATTTAGTTAAATTTTCCATTATATGCAGTGTCATAAGCACATTAAGTTGAAAGTACTTTTTAGATTTTTTATTAAGTTTATTGACATTTTAGATATATAATGATCACATGGTAACAGGGAATTTTTAAATAAATAACAAAACTACATTTGATTCAAGATAGCAAAACAAAAGCATCGCACTGAACTAATTTTGAAGTGTTTCATATCTATATGTTTGGATATAGTAATATGTTTTGCAAAATACTTCATAACTTGGAAATGTTTTCCTTAATTGTTTGCTTCAGTGAGTATTTTCCCAGTCTTGTTATTCTCCTTGCTTCATGCTGCCACATACACGAAAAAGGTTCTTGATGTAAGTAAACTGTGCTATTTCTTTGACTTCTGGATTATAGGTAGTTGACATAAATTTGAGTTCTAAGATCTGGCATTTGTCATAGAGAATCCTTTTATTCTTGATTTTACTGTATTTTTTTTTTTTTTTTTTTTTTTGGTTAAATTGTTTTTTGTTTTTTTACGGGAGGTTTTTATTTTTTGCTTTTGGTGCCAAGGACCCAGGCTTCCAGTTTGCCGGGCAAGCAGAATCCTTTTATTCTTTTACAAACTTGTTAAAAGTTATTTAGTAATTTGAAAACTTTGAGTTTGGAAGTTTTTATTGTTGGAATGTCACATACTAGTACATATTGTAAGATAAAGGATTGCACTGAAAGGTACCCCCCACCCAGCTTTCAAAGGGTTTTCTGAAATCTGAAACAGTTTTTTGTTTTTTAAAATACTTGTATCTTTTAGGCCTGATGTTGTTCTGTCAACATATAATTCTAGTATAACAGATAATAAGAGTATACTGATTCATTTTTATGTTAATGTTAAGAACTGCAGCTGTCTTAGAATTTTAATGCTGGATTGGAACATTAAGCTTAAATGCTGGGAAGATATACTGCATATGCACTGAAATTTGGATTAAAATATCCCAATTTGTGCCTTACATTGGCCTTTTGCTTTATCTTGCTTTAGTAGTAAGTCTCTTAATTTCTATAGTTAACTAAGGAGTCACATACTTGTATTATGGATAGTCAGATTTTTTATTTGATTAGAAAGTGATAATGACCCTTTTTTATGAAATAGTACCTTTACAAAAAGCATCTTAACAATATACTTTTTAAAATATGTTTTGGGTTTTTTTTTTTTGTTTTTTTTTTTGGTAGAACCAGGGATGGAACTCAACTCCTTGTGCTTGCCAGGGAAGCACTTATTCCACTGAGTCATCTCCCCGGCCCTTGGGTTGTCTTCAGATACACAAAATAAAATAAGGCATGTGCCTGTAATCCCAGCTCTTTGGAGGCTGTAAACAGGCGGATTACTACAAGTGTGATCTAGTAGTGAGACCCTGAACACCCTGTAGACCCTTCCCTAAAATACAAAAAAATAAAAAATAAGGAAGTTACACTAGTATCTGTCTTACAATCCTTTTCAAATGATTGACTTTTGGTATTATTATCTGTGGGGTACTCTGGCTGCTTATTTAAAAAAGGAAAATATTGTCCAACACTCAGTATTCCTGGGTGTGCATCTGTGTCTTTAACCAATTGCATACTAAAAGTACTTGCCAAAAAAATTATGTCTGTACTGAATACATATGGACTTTTCTTGTCATTTCTTAGCAATATAGTATAACTTCTTACATGGCATTTACATTATAGTAGGCATTACAAGTAACCTGGAGATGCTTTAAAGTATGAGAGATATGTGCAAATAGTTGGTCATTTTACATAAGGGTCTTGGGCACTGGCAGATTGTTATGTCGTAGGGATATTCTGGATACTGATAGATAACTGAGTTACCAAAATGCTTCATTATTTGTAATGTTTGTTTTGTTCTAGGCAAAGGGTTCAAATAGTTTACCTCTACTGAGAGCTGTCTTGGATAAATTAAGTGCTAATCAACAAAATATTCTGAAGTTCATTGCTTGCAATGAAATTTTCTTGATGCCTGCTACAGTTTTTATGCTTTTTAGGTAAGAATAAAAAAATACATGTGTTTTTGGAAAACTGGTAAGTGAATACAGTAAAGACCCAAATTTTATGTTGGCTGAATCAATTCAAATAGATACTTATGCAGAGCTAGATGGATCTTAATCATTTTAGTAAAGAAGCTAGACATAGTAAACCTAGGAATTTGTTGTGCAGTCAATATGATACATCATTGAACAGTTCAAAAATTAATTTCAAAGTTACTACTTTTGAAAGAGTCTTGCCATTACATTACTTAGATGATCTTTTTAAGGCTGTGGGCTAGGCATGCTGGTACCACTCAGCAGACTAAGAGAGGAGTACCATACATTGAAGCCCAGCCTGGATGACTTAGACCCCTATCTCAAAGTTTAAAAAAAGGGGTTAGGAATGTACTTCAGTGGTAGAACATCTCTTGGATTCCCCATCCCTGGTACTAAGAAAAAATTAGACTTACAGCAGTAGTTACCTATAGGTAGCCCAGTCTGACCTTGAAGTCGTGGCAGTACTCCTGCCTCAGCTTCCCAAATGCTGGCCTTATCGGCATGTTCCACTACACCCAGCTTAGACCCTTATCTTATTACCGAGCATGCACAGATCTTCAGATTCAATCCCCAGTACAAAAAAAAAAGCTAATTGAAAATAGGTAAATGTACAAAATCCAGCAACAGTTCATGAATGCTGGATCTAAAATTTAATGGATTTATAAAATTTTTACTATAAATTTATTTATTTGTCTTTTTGAGACAGGGATTCACTATGCAGTTCAGGTTGGTCTTTAACTCAACATATAGTCCAGGCTTGTCTTGAATTCAAGGAGATCTTCCTGTTTCAGTCTTCTAAGTGCTGGGATTATAGGTTTGGACCACCATGCCTCGCTACTGTAGATTATTATTATTATTATTATTATTTATTTTTTTTGGCAGAATGGTGTTTTTTTGGTTTTTTTTTTTTTTTTTTTTTTTTGCAGAACCAGGGAGAATGGGGATTGAACTCAGACCTTTGCACTTGCCAGGGAAGCGCTTATTCTACTGAGCCATCTCAGCCCCTGGTTACTGTAGATTTAGTAAGTCTTATCCTAGAAAGTGAAAGCATAGGATAGATAACGCTGTGCTTCTACATAATCCTATGAGAGGCAACATTTGCACTAATGGTGGTTGGACAGGATATTATGTCGGCTTCTAGTACTATAGACAACCACTAGGAAAATAACAAGGTAGAAAGTATTATTGAATCTTTGATGTAATTCAGGTATAGTAAATAAGATACGCAAACAGCTACACTCTTTATTTAATGATAAGAGACATACGGTATAATAATGTCTGTAAGTATAATATCATGTATGCACCTTCTATGATACCAAAATATTATGAAAACAGTTTGCAATGTATTCATGAAATCCATCTTGTCAAGGTATCTTAAAACTGTCTCATTGATATTTGTACTTCAATGAAACAAAAAAAAAAAGTGAAAGCATAGAAAAGGGTAATATAATTTGGGGCAAAGAGAAGGATAAAAATTGTCCTATCTTCCCTATGAATTATAATCTTACTTTTTATCCCTTTTTTTGTAATCTTAATGAGACAGTTTAATTAGTGAAAATAACTTTTTTGTATTTTTTTTTTTTTTAAGGAAAGGGTCTACAGGGTGTTCAGGGTCTCTCTCTACCAGAT
Organism: Ctenomys sociabilis; assembly: GCA_004027165.1. Classification (NCBI taxonomy): domain Eukaryota; kingdom Metazoa; phylum Chordata; class Mammalia; order Rodentia; family Ctenomyidae; genus Ctenomys; species Ctenomys sociabilis. The sequence goes on along the minus strand of PVKA01004488.1, from coordinate 91,612 downwards.
TGGACTTGTAGTGATCTTCTGTTTACAGCCTCCCAAGAGCTGGGATTATAGGCTAATGCCACCACGCCTGGTCTTTTGTCTCAGCATGCCCCAGGGTCAGGGCCTGCATGACAGGATTGAACCCCTGGCCTCTGTGCCTGCTTGCAGGTGCTTTAATCCACTGAGCTATTTGACCAGCCCTGAAAATAACTTTTTGCTTCCTTTCTTACTCATTTTTTCTGTTCTTGGATCACCTCATCTTGGCCTTAGTGCATACCAGGTTCTTCATTTGTTTCATGTAAGTAATAGAAAATTAAAATGGTAAATACTAAAACTAGTTGTTTATATGGATATCATTGATGTCCACATTCTAAAAACGACTAAAATAATTTATTATGTTCATCCTAAATCAAGAGCGTGGCTCAGTAGTGGAGGGCCTGCCTGTCATTTGTGAGGCCCTGGTTTCCACCTGTAATCCCACCACTGAGATGCAGGTCGATCACAAGTTCAAGTTCAGCCTGGGCAATGTAATAACCCTTAAAATAAAGGGGTGGGAATGTAGCTTAGTGCAATGCTCTGGATTCAGTCTTCATTACCATGAACAAACAAAGTGAAATGCTGAGATTCTGTGTAAGCTTATACAAACAAAAGTTCACTTTAGAACTTCAGGTTTTTTGTTGAAGCACCAGATTTTGATTTCATTGGTGCAATAACTCATTTGAGCCCCTTACACATTTTACCTAAATAGTTACCTATGTACAAAGTTGCATCTTAATTTCCAGTTATTGTATAGGAAGTGAGAATTTGCCAGATATACTTAAGTGGAGAAATTAACTATACTTTTTTCTTTTTCCCAGTAGAATTATTGAAACTGGATTTTGGTACCTATTATGTAACTTCCCTGTTTCCATCTTCCCTCTTACACTTCCCAATCTCTAGTAGTGATCACTACTCTACTCTGTTCTTCGAGAACTTTTTTTAGCTTCTATATATGAATGAGAACATACAGTATGTGTCTTTCTGTATTGAGCTTATTACTTAGTTTCCTCCAGTATCATCCATTTTTACTGTAAAAATACTTCATTTTTCTATATGGCTGAATGATAATCCATAGTGTTTATATCCTTGGGTATATATGTATCACATTTTCTTTGTCTGCTAATGGATAATTCAGTTGAGACAGTGAATAATGATGATAAACAGGAGAGTGTAAGTGCTGATTTCAGATCCTTTGGATATGTAGTACATAGAAATTGGATGGTTGGATTTTGTATTTTTTAGTTTTTGGGGAAGCTCCAATGTTCTCCATTGATGGCTGTTCTAATTTACATTCCCCATTGGCTGTGTATAACAGTTCTTTCTATCTCTGCATTCTTGCCAGGATTTGTTGTTTGCTTTTATCACAATAGTCATTTTAATAGGTGAGATGATATCTCATTGTAATTTTGATTTGCATTTCCCCATAGCTAATGATTTTGAGCACTTTTTTGTCTATGTGTTGGCTATTTGTATATCTTTTGAGAAGTGTCTATTCGGATCATATACCCATTTGATTTTTGGATTGTATTTAGCTTAAGTTTGTTATATATTCTGGGTATTAATCCCTAGTCAGATTAATGTTTGTAAATAATTTCTCCTGATCTGTGTATTGTCTTCATTTTTAATTCTTTCCATTGCTGTGTTTAGTTTGATATAATCCAGTTTGTCTTTGCTTTTGTTGCCAATGCTTTTGGAGCCTTATCCAAAGAACTCATTGCTTATACTGATATCCTGAAGTGTTTCTCCTATTTTACTTCTGATGGTTTCAGAGCTCTTTGACAATTTTGAATTATTAGTATATGGTGAGATAGAGGTACTTACAATAGTTTGATTCTTCTACCTAAAGGTATAGTTTTCCCCAGCACCATTTTTTGAAGAGGCTGCCCTTTCCTCCAGATATATTTTTGGTTTTTTAGTCAAAAATTACTTGGCTATAAATGGGGAATAGATCTTTTTATCTCGTGTTTCATTGGTCTGTGTGTGTCTTTACACCATTATCATGTTTTCCTGGTTCCTGTTGCTTTTTACTGTATTCTGAGGTTAAGTATTGTTGTGCTTCTAGATTTTTTCTTTTGGCTCAAGATCAGTTTGGCTCTTCTCAGTCTTTTGTGTTTCTATATATATTTTATAATTTTTTTTTTTCTATTTCCATGGAGAATATAATTGATAGTTTGATGAAGATTGCTTTGAATCTGTAAATTACTTTGGGGTAGTAAGGACACATGTTAACATTTTTTCAACCCTAGGACATAGGCAGGCTTCCTATTTTTTGTGTGTGTTCTTCAGTGCTTTGTAATTTTTTAAATGATTGCAATGTTGATAAATTTGTACTCTTGCCCCCTCTCCCCATTTTGTTTTGCAATTTATTGATCCCACCTAGAACCTTACATATGCTAAGCAAGTGTTTTACAATGGAATCAAATCCCTAGTCCTCCATTTCTAATAGGAAAAGCTACTAATGCTTTAGTATTTAACTTGAATATAACCCAAAGTATAAAACTTTTAATTGTGTCGTTACCATTTTAATATGGTACCCTTAAAATTTGATAGTTTAATATTAGAAGGATTTATCCAGTTTTATTTGTAGCAGTGTTGCTGAAAGCTCCGTATTTAAAAATGAAATTGCAGTATTTGAGTTTATCCTACACATATATGCACATGTAAGCAAAGACAGATATAAGGATGATCATTATATCTTTATTTCTGATTACGTACTGCAGTAGTCCTAAATATTCAGAACTAAAGATCCTATTATAAGCCTAAGATGGTGGCTATAAAAAAAGGAATGAGATAATTTATGTGTTGTCATGTGGGGTGATCTCCAAGATATAATAAAATTGGCTAAAAAACAGTATGCAGTGTTCCCATTTATATTTGGTGGTAAAGGATATGCACAAGTACATGTGTATGTCTCTGAGTTTCCTGAAAATGATAAAACTGTCTTTTTAGAGTTGTAATATGGATTTAGTGAATTATTACCATAAAGTAAGTGCTATATTAATATCAGTCATTTTATATACTTGTGGACATAAGTTTTTAGAAGGATTTATTAAAATTTTGCTTTGAGAAAAAGAGTAACTGGGATAATGGAAAACATTTTTCAGCAACTATTTCCTTTATATTCTATATTGTGTATTTTTTCAGTTTAGAAAGTTAAAGGTTTGTCAAAATGTGTTGGAGATAAAGGATGTGATATTTGATTTAATGTTTCTAATCATATAAATTATTTTAGTTATGCAAATATCACAACTTAAAAGGCTAAAAAAGAAACTGTATTTAGCACTTTAATGTTTTGAGATATAGTTGTAGTAATATGTATAGTTTTATATTCTGTAGTTCCCAGTTAGTTTTCATAACTGGAATTTTAAGTAGTTAAATACTAAATCCATTAAGTAAACATAATGCAATTTACTTCGTTCTCCTGTCTCATTGTGTACTTCAGGTTGCTGCTATGATTTTTCTTTCTTTATGTATTTTTGCAGTTCGGGGGATTGAACTCGGGGCCTCACGCATACTAGGCAAGTGCTCCACCATTGAGCTGCATCCCCAGTCTCATTGCTGTGTTTTATTTTTAGTCATTTCAATGAATACCTTAATCCAGGGATTTCTATAGGAAAAACTCAAGATTTGAAATTTTAAAAATATATGTAACTTTGGGGGTGTTGTGCTGATAATTTTTAATCAAGAATATATATTAGTGTAGGCAGTGTAGGTAAGCTGGTATACTTTAGAGCTTTCATTTATTTATATGGAATAAACCACTTTTTATTTGAGTACTTACTATTTTTTAAAACTTGATTTTTGCCAATTATGGAAGCATTTGTGATATTTTTTGAGTATTTTAAAATTTCAAAAGTAATGTCTTTTTATACCAGTCAACATTTTGTTTTCTTTTTAAGAATGACTGGGATTTAGCTATGATAGATATTACTGACCATTTGATGAAGACACACATATTCTCCATTTGAATTGCCTATAAATTTTGATTATACATATGAATTGGTAATAGATATTTATCATTGTTATATTTTTTATTTCAGTGGCCAAGGAAGTTTGCTCCAGCCTTTTATATACTATAGATTTCTTACTCTTCGATACTCCTCTAGAAGAAATCCATACTGTCGGTAAGCTGATGATTAGTTTAAATTTGTATTATTTATTTAAGCTATTGGTAATATATAATTTTTATAACTCTTAGAAGTTATTTAGCTAGTATCTTAGAATTTAGAAGGAAGAAGTCTTTTTGTATATTTAAGATGTAGGCCTCAGAATTAAGTAGGCTTAATGAAGAGGTGATTGTGTAGACCTCTGAGTTAAGGGTATGTCTCCTGGTACATTTGTTGTAAGTTGTAGCCTTCATGAATTGAAAGTGCATGTAATATACCTACCCTATCAAACATGGCATAACAACACTAGTGGCTGACTGGGTGTTGGGTCTTTCTGCCACTGAGCAGCAGCATTGCAGTAACGAATAGCATACACATATTGCTAACCCTGGGAAAGATTAAAATTAAAGTACAGTTTCTGTTGCGTACATATCTCAGATTGAAAGTAAGTCAACATACAGTAAGTCACATGATACTTTGGGGACTCCGAGTTTTCTAAGAAGTTGATATTGTAGATATAATTATCTTTAAGACACTGCTAAAGGGAAGTAAAGATATGTGAGATGTAAGTCTCATTCTGAAGACAATGTTCTTGAAGATATCGAATTTGTAGGTGAGTACACAACAGTTCTCTGCTCATTCACAGTTTTATTTTTTGTGGATTCAGTTGCATGCGATCCAAAAATATTAAGTGAGGGGGCTGGGGAGATGGCTCAGTGGAATAAGCGCTTCCCTGGCAAATACAGGGGCCTGAGTTCAATCCCTGGTTCTGCCAAAAACAAAAGAACAAAAATATTAAGTGAGAAATTTTATAAATAAATAATTTACAAGTTTTAAATTGTGTGCAGATCTGAGTAAAATCTTGTGCTGTCTAGCTCCCTCTCACATGGGTTGTCAATCATTCCTTTGTCCAGAATATTTGTGTTGTATAATGCCTACCTAACTTACAAATTAAACTTTATCAACATGTGTAGGTATAGGAAAAAACAAAGTGCATGTAGGTTCACTACTGTCTGTCCTCTCAGGCATCTCTTGGGGGCTCAACATATACCATTTGGGGAAGGGGGAATACCATATAATGAGTTGCATATGTTTATTTTATTGTATTAATACTGTAGTTCACAGAAAGAAAAAGTGTTCGGGCCAGAATATAATCTGGAAGGTTTCCAAATTGGGATTTGTTCTGGAAAGATTAAATACACAGTGAAAAAGGGGAAAGCATTTTAGGTAAAGAAACAGTAGCACCTTGAATTCAGAGACATAAAAGTATAAGGCATATTTGAAGTATCAAGTGCACATGTTTCACTGTAGTGGAAATTCTGAAAAGTGAATTGTTGGAAGATATATAGAGCCGAATCATAAAGCTTCTTGAGTTTCAGGACAAGTTTTGAATTTATCTTTTAAATATGTAGGAATGATGATTTGGACATGATCAGATAGATATTCTTGTCATAGTCTTATGCAAAATAGTTTGCAGAAGAAAACTGGAAGTGGAGAAATATTTCAGGCAATCAGTGTAGTTTTAGGAACAAAATACACATAAATTATACATTTTGTTCCCAAAGTAGAATTAAAATGAGTATATGTGTCTTCATACCATTTTCAGTGTACCTCAGTAAAATGTTGACATTTTAATTTTCATGTTTAAAATAATGTTGAATTCAGCTAGAAATTCAGCATAAGCCTGGGGAGATAGCTCAGTAGAATAAATGCTTACCTGGCAAGCACAAGGTCATGAGTTCAATCTCCAGTACTGCAAGAAAAAGAAATCCAGTGTGTTGTGATAGTATCTGTAATATCATGAGTAAAAACTGAATTTGAATGCAAACACACAGTGTGAGTGTAGGCAAAGTTATTTCAACTTGAATTTCTTCCTTTATGAAGGAGAAAACCTTCTTAAAGTACTTATTTGTGCGAGAGCCAGGCATGGTGGCACACACCTGTAATACCACCATTTGGGAGGCTGAGGCTGGAGGATCACCCTGAGTTTGAGGCCAGCTTGGGCTACGTAGTGAGTTCAAGGTCAGCTTGTGTTACATAATGAGACCCTACCTCAAAACAAAAATAATAAAGTACTTAAATGTGCTGAGCAAACTTAGCAACCCCAGCAGCTGATAAGACAGAGGACATGGTTCAGGAATTCAGAGCAACTAAACTGTGTTGCATGGGCAACACAACCTTGTCTCTTAAAATGTAAAAAAAAAAAAAAAAAATTGGAGGGTTAGATTCTATTGGATTATTTGAAAACAACCTTATTTTTCTTACTCTATAATCTAACTCTGCTTTCAGGGGATGTTTTAATGTTCATTTTGTGAAATGTTATTATAGACACAGGCTTGGTTTTTTTGTTTTTCTGTTTTGGTGGTATTGGAGATTGAATCCAGAAGTGCTGTGCTGCATCCCCAGCTGTCACCGCTCATCCTTTTTCAGATAGTCTCACTAAACTGTCAGGGCTGGCCTCAAACTTGGGATCTTCCTACCCAGCCTCCTGAATAGCTTGAGACTACAGGTATAAACCACCACATAAGAACACAGGTTCATGTAAAAAAAATCTGAAAGATACAATAGATACTGTGAGGGAAAGAATCTGTTCATTGGGAAGAAAAAACTGGGATGAGGAAAAGGACGAAAGAAGAGAAAAATATATATTCATGTATATATGCAGGATAGTTTGGATAACTGTACTGCTGATTTCCTTCTTTTTTAAAAAATGTATTTGGTACAGGGTCTCGCTGCATAGCTTGGACTTGTAGTGATCCTCCTGTTTTCAGCCTCCCCAGGGCTGGGATTATAGGAATGTACCACTATGCCCAGGCTGGCGTGGCCTGTGGTGCCAAGGGTCAAGCCCTGGTCCCTTGCTTAAGCAGGCACTTAAATTGCTGAGCTATCTGGCCAATGGCCCTGTACTGCTGATTTCTGCTCCTCTATTAAAAGCAGTTAATGCTTAATTTTTTTTTTCTTTTTAATTTCTTGTAACTTATTTTTAACCAGTTCTTTAGGTTTATATCTGGTAACCTAAGTAACTATTTTGAAGATAACATGCAGTACAATAACCATTGTCAATTTCCTATTCAGTGAAATTTTGTATTGTTTCTAATTTTCTTTTTTTTTTTTTAAGCATTTTGAACTCCTGTTTTAAAAAAGAACACAGGTTCTTAATGAGTATCTGGTAGTAAATAAGCCTTCCCTTTACCTGATTCATGATTTTTTGTCTTTTTCTGGTCCCTGTGTTGATTTTGTATACTCTCTTCTGGTTTCTTCCCTATTTATAGGTTTGTTGTTCTGTGCTTCTTTATACCTTGGTTGTTTTGTTTTGCTTTTTGGAAGAACTGGGGATTGAAATCAGGCCCTTGTACTTGCCAGGGAAGTGCTTATTCCACTGAGCCATCTCCCCGGCCCCTACCTTGTTTTTCTATATACTTTTTAAGTCATGTCACTAAATCTAGAAATGTAGAATTTTTTTGTAGACTGTAAATAAAGATAGCAGTGGATCAAGATATCACAAGTATGTGCCCCAAAGAATCTTTAAATACCTATAAGCACCCATTTTAATCAAAACAGTGGAATAGTAATGGGAAACATTTGAGCTAAGTTTTGGCAGTTTGTACCTGTTTTACCTGTCTTGATAGTCTCAAAATGGTAGTATAGTTCCTTTTTAGATGTCTAGAATAAATTGTCTGTAGCCATGCTGTCTAGATCAGTAGACATGAGCCACACTTAACCATTTACATTAATTAAAATTCGTAAATTTAAGATTCAATTCCCGAGCACAGGAAACTATGGGTTAGGGGCTCATCAGTCATGTGTTACTGATGGCAGCACAGGTCTACGATGTCTTTATCACTGAGAGTTTAGCATTCAGCAGTGATGGAGAACTCTTTAGAGCCTTCAGTGATAACAGTCTGCTGTGGATATGCATGCCATAGGTTCGCCACTACTGGTCTTTTAATCTTCTCCAGTGAGAAAGCCAGAATTTTTTCTTTACTAGAGTATTTTTAGATGCTTTCTCATTTTATTCATTTGACTGATGCCTGTTTAGAAGTGATTTCATAAACATAGTCAGGTGTGGTGTAAGTAATCCCAGGATTTGGGAGGCTGAGGGAGGAGAGTCATCATGAGTTCAAGGCCAACCTGGACTACATAGTATGTCTAAGGCTGAGCTGAACTACTGTCAAGACCCTGTCCCAAAAGAGAAAGAATGGTAGGTAGTGATTTGATGTGATTGATAACAGGTTTATATAGAATTCAGTTGTGCTTTTGAAGAACTTAGTCCTGAGTAGATTAGACCACCAAGTTAGTGTGATGGTGGAGGGACTAGGAGAAAAATGATTCATTGAGGTGGGAACAGAAGCAAGACCTTTCAGAGAGAGAGAGAGACACACACACACACACACACACACACACACACACAGAGAGAGAGAGAGAGAGAGAGAGAGAGAGAGAGAGAGAGACCTTTCAAAGGAAGAGTGAGTAGTTTTACCTCAGTGGAAGTACTGAGCATACCAGTAGTTACATGTTACTTGAGCTCAGGAAATATATAGGACAGTGATAAAGATTTGTGCACAGAGAAGGATATGGTAGAAAGGACTAGATTATGAAAATCTAAACAAAATTGTATTTTGATATGTAGGAAAACTTTTGAAGTTTATAGTATGAAGGGTTTAGGAACCCCCATGATGAAATCTAAGTTAAAAATAAATATTCCAGAAGCCTGCAGGCATATCAAGATGAAAAAGTAGACCAATTTGGAGACTTGTTAGAGTAGTTCAAAACCTGAAATAGTCTAGTGAAGAAGAAAGTAATTAGAAAACTACTCAGAAAGTAGCACTTTGTATCATAGGGAATAGGAATGACAGAAATACTTAGATAAAAGAAGGGCAGGTTTTGGGTGTCTTGCATTTTTCCACATTGTGTATTTCTGTCTTTGTGATAACATATTAAATACTTCTTTAAAAAGGAAAACATTGTAACCATAGAAGTGACCCAAAGGACACAGAAAATTAGAAATAAGAGTTGCATCTTTATGTAGGACGAGTCAGCATCTAAAGTTAAAATTGGGAATAGTCAAAATTGCTTGCTATTGATGATCTTTCAAGTCAACTATAAATGATGATACAGTATATGTGATTCTTGCCTATACAAGCCAGGTAATTTGTATCATGTACAAAATATAGTAAAATATTTTGTAGCGTGTGTGGGGCAAAAGCAGAATCCAGTGTTTGAAGCACAAACACGAAACATAACTCAGGCAAAGAAGTTGTGGTAGGAGAAGAGGCAGCAAATTAAAGACCAGACTGTGTAGGGAATTTGATGGTTCTGAAGACAAAAAGAGCTAGTTTGATTCTGCTAGGAAGTAACAATGTTAGTACCCTCTAACTTTCTTTTTAAAACAGTTCGAATTTACCTAAATTAAATGTGAAAGTTAATGACTACTATAAAGGAACCATATTGTCTCATTTAACTATAACTCTGAAATACATATTCTTAATTTATAGATGAAGAAAACTCTGAGAGATTGTATGTTCCTTTAAAGAAGTAGTGTGTGGGTGACCTATGTTAAATACCTTTTCTTTTTTTTAAGTAATTACCTCTTTATTTTTTAATTTTGTTAATTTTTAAAAGACAGGATTTTTTTGTTCTGTTTTGTTTTTCTGGTACTTGGGATTGAACTTGTGCTTGCCAGGCAGGTACCTATGCTGCTGAGCTATTTCCCCACCCAATAAAACAGTTTGAATTTACCTAAGTTAAATGTGAAAGTTACATAACTACTATAAAGGAAAAAATATAAATCATCCCTAATCTCCGTCCTTATAGGTAGTCATTTTTCAAAACATTTTGCGTTTTTTCCACCTAAAAAAAAGACAGCTGTTGATTTTAGAGATTTAATTTTGTGTACATGTGTTAGAGTCAGGATCTTACTACTGTGTATTGCCCAGGCTGGTCTCCAGCTCCAGGACTCAAGTGATCCTGTTGCCTCAGCCTGTGGAGCGCTAGAACTATTTAGGTGCCATCCAGTGGGCCAACCTCATTTTGTGTATATTCCAGTAATGCTTGCTAGATTAATCTTTATTTCTGCAAATTATTTATTGGCTTTATAAACTTCATCAACATTTGATATCATTATATTGCCTTTTTTTTTTAACTGGGAAAAAAGTATATATTTAGAATTAGCTAGCTGGACTCAGTTTAGATGATCTCAGTTTTGTTGGCAACATCCAGTGCATCATAATTGGGAGCCAGTCAAACATATGCCTTCTTCTCTCCATCAGGCCTGATTAGGGTATTGACCTTGGCAACGTCGATGTCATAGAGCTTCTTTACAGTTTGTTTGATTTGGTGCTTATTGGCTTTGACATCCACAGTGAACACAAGTGTGTTGTCTTCGATCTTTTTCATGGCTGACTCTGTGGGGGAGAACAGAAAAGGGGGAACTTGATAATGGCATAATGGTCAAGCTTGTTTCTCCTGGGGGCGCTCTTCTGAGGGTATTTGGGCCACCTCCAGAGTCACAGTGTCTTGGGACAGCAGAAGGTGGGTATATTCGTATCTTTTTTTTATGGCTGTGGAAGCCTTACAGCACAACCTTCTTGGCCTTCAAAACTTTTGCTTTGGCTTGAGCTTTAGGAGGCGCAGAGGCATCCTTCTTCACCTTTGACACCATCTTGGTAAAACAGCTTTCTCAACCTACATTGCTTATTGTTTTTTTCCTTATTTTTCAGGAACTTGTTTAATGAACTGAGGATTGTTGTTGAACATATAATAATGAAACCTGCCTGCCCACTGTTTGTGAGAAGACTTTGCCTTCAGAGCATTGCCTTTATAAGCAGACTTGCACCAACAGTTGTGTAGTTTAACATTTAGTTAAGCTATGTATAAATTATAAGCATTATTAGCAGCTGGTACTTTTGCTAGGGATCAGAAATTCCAGGTCTTATACTGATTGCAATCCAATGTACATAATTTAAATAAATGTATCTCATTGGAAAAATGATCACTTCCCTGGCATGTTAAATCGAGCCTTTTTAATAAAAGTTTCTGAAAATTTTATTGTGCTCTGTTGCTAATGGATAAGGAAGTTTGTATCTAGTGGTAAATACACCAAATTTTTTTAAATGCTGCTGTGCCTGTATCATGAAATACGTTTATTTCTTGTAAAGCTAGTTCTGAAATTTGTTTCACCATAATTAATAATCTGAGTTTATATTTAGCATGAATTCAGAAAAATAACATGTGAATGCAGTATATTTTGGAACAGTATTCTTTTGCCATTCAGTAATTTTGGTTGATGATTTTAACAAATTATTCTGACTGTAATTTTATTTCAAATTGTTACTGATTTTGTGCTCCCTTGCTAGGACAGTTGTTTGGGATTATATAACTTTTATATCAAAAAGTAGTAGTGACACAGCTTTCCTTCTGGAGACTCATTGAGTAACTAATTATAGTGCAGAGTTATCAAGTTCAGATTCTTGACTTTTTTTTTTGGTCTCTTAGGCTTGAATTCTGCAGCAGAATGTAATTAAAGATTGAGAATAGCTGACTATGCTCATGTGTGTTCTGAAATAATAAAAATACCTTGTAGATTACATGTTTTTCTATCTAATTTGGTTTAAATGATTAAATCAAAGAATTTATGTTTGGCAATTGAGCATATGGTTAAGCAAGTTGGGGAATGTGGCTTTCGGTTTCATAGTACTATGATTCAGAGAATTGGATGTATTATGAAACTGACTTGGGTTGTACAGTGTGTGAAATCCTATTCATTGAACTCTTATCAACTGCTATATGAAATTTATTCTGACCCTTACTACTATTGCATGATTGGAAATGTTTAAAATGTTGCACAATTTTAGACTAATGAAATGGTTTTTGTAACCAATTTTTCTGTCTGCATGTAATTGGATTTCTCAAATACATTCATTAGTGACTTATCAGTAACACTTTTTTTTCTTTTGTCCAGCTTTGTAATTTATAGAAAGGTGATATTCTTAGGATAGATTACCAGAAAATTCTATTTGGTAGCTTAACTACAATTGACTATTTTTGTATTTTTATAATGTTTACCCACAAAATTGGAGAAGCAGCCTCAGTACAGTTGATTTTGTACATGTATGTGTGGCTAGTGTTCATACTACTCATGTAATCAATAGTTTTAAGAACTAAACTTTAGAGCAATAAAGTGACCGATGTCAAGTAAATGTACTGATTTCAAATATGTTTTAAAGTACTGTCTTATTAAATTACATCACATTTTGGCAGCTGGAGGCACATTCTGAAGGATTTTTCTATATGTATATTTTTTAATATGTAGATAATTTACTTAGAGTTTCAAAAGTAGTGCCAAAAGTTCCTGTATAACTTTTACTCAGCTTGCTATTTACATTACTGTCCTACTTAACTAGTAGAACATTTGACCAAAGTAAGAAATTAACTGGAACAATACTATTAACTGAAGTACAAAACTGACTTAAATTTCCTGTTTTTCTGTTTCTTCTGTGTACCTGGTCCATTTACTTTTAAAGACCACAAGTGTGTCTATGTTTGGAGTTTTTCTTCTTTATTTTTAAAGTTACTGCTGGTTAAGAGTTCCTTAAAGTAAAATTCCATGTTGCTTTTAATAAAAATAATTTTACCTTTAAAATTACAATTTCAAATACTTTATAATTTGTTTTTAATAATGTAACAAAGTTTATTACTCAGATATGCTCAGATTTGAATGAAATACAGATTTATTCCTTACCAGAATGCTTAATATATAGTATTCTTGAACCCATGAAAAAGTAAATTTTACAATTTGAGCATGATTAGATGTTAAGTTGGCATGAAATTAGTAGTTAGAAATTCTGCATTTTGAATATTTGTACGCAGCTGATTTGGCATCTGAAGTTATAGATGTACCAAATTAAAATTAAGGAAATACAATAATAATATATAGATAGAATAAATGTAGTAAGAGAAATTCTATATTACTAAACTTAATTTTTTCTTGCAGGCTTAAAAGTTGACTTAATATCCAGAATATCTAATTCTTTAGGAAACGGTATAGTGCAGTGGTGGCAAGCCTATGGCTTAACTGCCACAGCAAGCTGTTTGTATCAAAACTCTAAGATTTTCCATCATTGATACAGTGCATAACCCTTTTGCACAGTCAGTAGGTTCAGACAAAACCTACTTTATTCTCTCAAGCATTCTGCTTTCCTTTTGTACTTAAGTTTCTTGGTATAAAATTTGTGAAGGTACTTGGTTCTGTAAAACAAACGTTTTTAAAAAATTGCATTTGCATTTTTAAAACTGTCTATCCCTTACAAGTCAAGCATAGTAGTACCTACTTATAATCCTAGCACTTTGGGAAGCTGAGGCAGAAAGATGACAAATTTGAGCCCAGTCTGAGCAGCATAGCAAGACAGTATCGTAAAATTTTTTAAAAAAGTTAATGAGGCAGGAGATGTATCTTGGTGCAAGGGCCTAGGTTCAAATCCTCAGTAACACAGCAAACAAAATAATTAAAGCAAGCCAATATTAGAAGTTATAAGATGGGTTACATTATGTCAGTAAGAGTTGCACAGCAATCAGTATTTCCTTCCAGTAGATCCAGATATAACATTATGATTGGGTTTGTACATTTAGAACCTGAATACTATATCCCAAAAAGGGAAATAAGTATGTAATATGACAAGTAGAACTAAGAGGCTTAGTTCAGATGAGAATATATGAAATTAATTTGAGGAATTGTAAAGGTTCCTAACCCTTCCTGTGCCAGATCTAAGGATCTGGTAGCCTCAAAGCTGTCACCGTTTTGTTTTTTTTTTGAGACAGGGTCTCACTGTGCAGTTCAGGCTGGCCTTAAGCTCACTTTGTAGCTCAGGCTGGTCTTGAACTCACAACATGTCACAGTTTTGATAGTAGAAAAAGGCATTAGGTGTCACTCTCACCTCAAGTAACGCCCCCATTTTCAAATGCTACTGAAGTGCTGAGTCACCTGTAAAACTAAGGCTCTGAATTCTGACTTGTATTAGTTTAATAGTTTAACCACTAATTTATTTTTTTGTTTGTTTTTTCTTTTTGTGGAACCGGGGCTTGAACTCAGGCCCTTGCGCTTGTCATGGAAGTGCTTATTCCACTGAGCCATATTCCTAACCCTTAACCACTAATTTAGTAGGCATTTACTACGAGTACTTTTCATGTGCCAGGGATTAAATCCAAGGCCTCATGCTCTACCACTGAACTGCACTGAACCCGAGTACTTTTTAAAATAATGAAATATTCAGAAGTTATCTTGTCAGTAGGTGCTGGAAATAGAATCGGCTGCAACTGGGTATGAAATACAACTTCCTATCTGTTTTTTCAAAGTGCCTAACTCACCTAAACACAAAGTTAAGAAATTGTATTCTCCTTTGTTTTCAGGTATGCAGAAAAATAGTACTTAGAAGTTTTTCATTTTATGAGTGCACTAGATGTAGTCCTTGTAATCTCTTAAAATTTAGACCTCATAATAAGATAAGAGCACCGTATGATGAAATTTGGGGATATTAGGAAAGGTATAAAGATTTAAAAATGTGAACTGTAGAGACAACTAGTTTTTCTTAACATATCATTAGACACTCTAGGATTAGGAGTTTCTCCTGATTAGCCTCCATAAGAGGCTATATGGAAGTACAGCTCAACATACCTTTAAAAATCCAGGATTTTCTTCTAAAGATGATTTTATTAAGTAGTCTTTTCATATATGGGGTAGAATTACTATTGGATCTGTTATTAAGGATAAGAAAGGTGCTGCTAAAAGTTTGGAAGGTTTCCTAGTGGTAATTTAAGAAATGTTTGTGTTCTGAGGTAGCACTCAATCAAGTGGTTGGTTTAGAAGGAAAGTGTTCCTATGTGAGGGATTCTCCCTAGTCTTTGTTATATAGAGAATTGACATGCATTTAGTTTGAATTGAGGTGAACAAAACCAAAGTATACTATCTTCCTTAATCTAAAGCAGATTGTTTTTCTCAGAACATGATAGGAAAAAAAATATAGATACCTACTGGTATCTTAAGAGCTCGTATTTTAGGATAAAGGACAAAACAGTCATTGCACTCTTCTTTCACAGCCTTCTACAGCTACTTTTTTGGATACTTTTACACTTTTTTTTTTCTTTATTCTTACAGGTTAACTTCAAATTTCTATTTTCCTTTGTAACTTTTAAGTTAAAACAACTTTTAACATTAACTTTTGCTTATACATGTATTTAAAAGTTAAGACCAAATGAGCAAATTCTTGGGCAGGTAACATTATATAACCAAATGTGAAAGGGTCCCAAAGACTAGAGGCAGTCATAAAAAAAACAAAAAACAAAACTACTTGTTACATAAATGTATTACTTCTGGTGCTCTATATTAATGGGATATTATGAACAAAAATTTGTATATATGATATGTCAGCATTTCTTAGTAACTTTAATCCATTTTTTATATCAAATATTGCACAGATTGGGGAGTTATATTATTCAGGTCAATACTATCCAAGCTGTATAAATTTATAAAATAAATTGAAGAATTTATCATCCTCTTAGATTCAAGACCAAAACACATAATGCAAATGTAAGATTCAGAGGGGAAATACAGTTCTCCTGCATATTTGAGAAAATGTGAAGTCCTTTCAAGAAAATCTAATAAACAATAATCATAGTCTGCTGACACCAAGGAAAAAGGACCTTGTTCACTTTCTTTTATGCAGCAATTTATTGGTCCCTACTGATTTCCAAATTGGATCACTGTAGCAAATTATCCATGCTAGAACCTGTGAAAATAAGCCCTGGGATCCATATTTATTTTGTGTTTTGCTTAAATCAGCAAGAATAATAAATTTGATGGTGTGAAATTGGAAGTATCAAGGGCTTTCTTTGGTGATTGAGCAAAGTAATGTCTCCACTTGTAAATTATTGTGACCCTTTTTGCTGTATGTGTATTGTATGTCTAGTATTTATTTCAATATAAATCAAATTGTTCCTTCATCTGTATTGTTTAAGATTTTATTGATATAAAAATCAAATTGTATAATAAAAATCTGAATTTAAGCAGATTTTAAGATGTTATGTTGCAAAAGTACATTTATAGTTAGAATTCAGCTTTCCTTTAAGCCTAATTGCCTTTTCGCATAAGGTGAATTTGAACATTTCTGTTTTCAGCCCGCTACAAATAATAGAAATGGTGTGATTTAGGGCTACTAATGAAACTGAAAAACATGAGTATGAGTAAAAAGAAAAATCACATTGGGTATATCAGCTGCTTCTGTACTTTTTTGTCTAGTTAAATTTATAGTTTTTGGGTATATTTATGACCTTAAAGTGAGTCACAATGTATATAATATATCCAAAGTCATTAATCAATATGGGATAACCTGGAGGAAAGGAGTACATCTTTCTTTTAAGTCTTTAAAATTGGGGAAAATAAAATAAAATTGGCAGATGCTTCCCATAGTAACTTTACTACTGGTATTAAGTAATACCAGTTCCAAGTTACACATTTCCTTGTTCAATTGGAACAGACAAAGGCATAGAATTCAGACATATAAAGGCAGTCTAGCCGGGCGTGGTGGCGCATGCCTGTAATCCCAGCACTCGGGAGGCTGAGGCAGGAGGATTGTTGTGAGTTCAAGACCAGCCTGAGCTACAAAGTGAGTTTAAGGCCAGCCTGAACTGCATAGTGAGACCCTGTCTCAAAAAGACAAAAAATAAATAAATAAATAAATAAAAAATAAAGGCAGTCTGAATTAAGTGTCAAATATCAGTCAGTAAATTACATCAGGGGAAAAGTGTTTAGTAACCCAAAAAATAAATTGGAAAAGAGGCTAGTGATACAGCTCAGAGAGGTACAGTGCTTGTCTAGTATGCTTGAGACCCTGGCTTCAGTCTTCAGTAGCACTAAAAAAGTTACCTTCAGAGTTTGGAAAATTGATTTCCTACAGATTTGATGATACAAGCATTCTTGACTCATGATGCACTTTGCTTTAACATATGGGAATCCTTGAAGCTATTTGTAACATGATTCTGAGCTTTGGGAGGGGAAAGATTATGAAATTCCTCAAAGAAGTGGTAGACTAAGATCTTTGAGAATAGGTGATGTTTCCAGTCATGGTCTTTTAAAGATTTTTTTTTGTTTTGTTTTGTTTTGTTTTGTTTTTAGCTGATGGTAGTAAATGCTTGTAATCCTAGTATTTGGGAGGTTGAGGCAGCAGGATTACAAGTTCAGGGCCAGGCAGGGCAATTTAGCAATTGTTGTCTATAAATTTTAAATGGCTGAGGCTGTATACGGCTCAGTTGGAAAGCTGGCTTCAATTTCCATGACTAGGGGGAAAAAAGATTTTGTGGTAGCTATAATTAACTATATGTTTATATGCTTTCAGTAACAAAATCTCTTTGACTTAAAATACACCAATAGCCTTGAAGGAAGTTTATAAAGTTAGTTTTCTGTATACTGATAATTTTTAGCTATTGACTGTCTCTTGTTGGTAAGTTTTCTGAAAAGTTATTCTGGTAGCTCTCATTTTCCATGGTGTAACAGGGAGGGGGAAAGAAGATACATAGCCTGGTTTTATATGTGTTGTAAAAATTTTTAAGCAATTATTAATATTTTTTTGAATGAAAAGAAAATTTCAAAGACAAGTCAGCAGAAATGTCTAATACTTGGGAAGGAGAAAGTATGCTGAGAGTGTAGTGTCCATTCAGACCACGTCCACTGTGTACCGTAAGTGGCAGTGTCAGGAAGTAGCAGCCATGGAGTTCTATGGATTGTCATTTGGGCATTCACGCTTTTAAAATTTAGACCATGGTTCAGGACTTAGCTGTCTCCATTCACTTCCTGTTTGTCTAGTCTCTGAATGGCAGTCTCAGATGCTCTTGCACATGCCTTCAGAGATTTTTTTTCAAGAATATTACAAGTTTTATATTTTGAAATATAGCTTTGATCATCATTTTGTGACATTTAATTTTAATAAAAATACTATAGTTTTTGTTATTAACAAGCATCCTATAAGATCCATTCAAGTACACATATTTTAGAACAATTATACAGTGACAGACTGAGAACAAAATTCTCTGGAAAAGAATTGATCAAATTTATGTTACCTTCAGAGTTTAAAGATATAAGGACTACTCTTCTCTTGTAAATGAGTAATTTTTGGCTATCTGTAGATGACATCACTACCACACTACAAGTATTATATAACTAGTGCACCAAATAATGTATTTCTTTTGCTTTGCAATAATACATTATTATAACCATTAGTAGAATTTACCTTAGGTTAGTTTATTATTTATTTTTATGTATTTAGTACAGGGTCTCACTACAGAGATCGGACTTGTGATCCTCCTGTTTTCAGCCTCCCAAGTGCTGGGCTGACAGGTGCACATCACCATGCCCAGTCTCAATCCCTATTTCAGCACAACTCGGGGGTGGGTTGCCACAGCACACTGGACATCAAACCCTGGCCCCTAAGCAGGTGCTTTAATTTGCTGAGCTATCTGGCTGGCCCTACATCAGGTTAGTTTAATGCTTCTGTAATTTGTATTTTTTAAATAATTTTATTGAGAAACAATAATGAGACAGTTTCAAAACCAATTAGTAGAACAGTTTCACTATTAAATACATTGTGTATTGTCTTTGTTGTTATTCACTGTACAAGATGCAGACATAATATTCTGTCCACAGACACTATTAGAACAAATCTTTCTATTCATTGAATTAAGAGAATATAGCTGTATATGTAGCCTATTTTGAATATACAGATATGCCTCTATGATTTTTAATTTATAGATATTCCATTCCTTTTTTTTGTTTGTTTGTTTTTTTGAGACAGGGTCTCACTTTGTGGTTCAGGCTGACCTTGAACCCACTTTGTAGCCTGGACTGACCTCAAACTCACAATTCTCCTTCCTCAGCCTCTCTAGTGATGGGCCCAGCCTCTTATTTTAGTCTCACTATTAAATATACAAAAGCCCCTTTAGATAGTTAAAAAAATAAATAAATAAAGAAGATTATAATTGACCATGCAGTACATTTGGTTGTAAATCAAGATGTTAAAAAGGTTATTTAAAATAGCTATTAAATGCTAATCAAGGCTGTTAAGCAAATAACCAAGTACCCTTTGCCTAGGTACTATTACCCAAGGAAAATAAATTCAAAGGACAATATCACACATACAGAACGACTTAGAAGACCTAACAAAAATGGCTAGGAACAGAACCGTTAGTAGATGAAAGACTTAACTTGAGCTGCAGTATGTGGTTAACACAGGCATTCCATTTAAAACTCCTAGGGCCAAGGGTTATAGCTCAGTAGTGAGAGTATATTCTTAGCAAAGGCCTGGCTCACACCAAAAAGCTTTCTTTTAAGCTCTGCCTATCAGTACACTATGGACAACCCAAATGTTACAATTTTATAAAGAAGTTACAAATGCATACAGTATCAGGGATGATGTCAGGGAGTCCATAATAGGCCCAGTGCTTAGACCTAGTTTTCCTCATTTCAGTGTCTTCACTGAATGTGGCCAGTAGAAAATTATTTTGAGGATTATTTGAGGTGTATGTGGATTTTCACAAATAACTAAATTTACCCTATATTTCTACTTTTAAAAAGTATAAGGTTCTTGGGTTTTACAGAATTGCTTTCAGGATCACTCTTTTTTAATACAAAAGAGTTTTTTTAAACTTTGAGACACCATGTTTTAAATAAGCACTTTCATGTGTAAAAGCAAAATGTGGAAGACTAGAGGAATAGTTCAGTCATATAGTATGTGTTTAGAATGTTCAAAGCCCTGGTTCAATTACCAGCACCAAATAAATAAAACTTTAAGTCTGCTAATTGAATGTTTTTCCAATGAAGGTAGCCTTATGTCAATGACTGTATTAATTAATTAATTAATTTATTGCTTCACAATTCCAGAGGGACAGAAACTAAAGTTCTACTTAGAAAATCAGACCCAGCTGTATAACTTTATTTTAAATAAAGAAAAAATAAATAATAAAAACTATAAAATTCCAAAACAAGATTGTAGGAGAATTACATTGTATATCATCTTCAAAGTAGTTGTTCATATTATAAAATGTAGGTATGAAAAATTGGTCAAGCAATATAGGCATATCTTTCCATTCAAGGAGCAAATAGCAGTTAGTAGTATAACTATCGTGTGTGTGTGTGTATTTTCCTTTTCCCTTTTCTCCTTCCCCCATTCCAGTTTCCATTTCCTTTTGAGCATTTTCTTCCCATTTCACATATCAGTTGTACATTTTGGGTCTTATTTACATTTTCAGCTACTTAACACAAGGAAATAATACAATGTTTACATATGCGTCTTAGTTACTCTTTTCTCATTGCTGAGACAAATACCCAACACTCAAAATGAAGGAAGGAAAGGTTTATTGAGCTCACAGTTACTGCAGGTTTCAGTTCATACTCGGCTGGCTCTAAGGCAGACTGGCACATGGCAGAGAGCAGCAGTTCATTGTAGCAGGAAAACAATGCAACAGATAAAGTCTTTCTTATATTACATTTATGTTAACCATCCCAAGGTAGGATGTAGTACTCACACCAATAATCCCAGTAATACTAAAATCCATAATCCCAGTAGATCATGAGTTAATCACAAACTCTGGAAGTTCACACCCCATGACTGCATGATACAAACCATAACATTCTACTCTTTGACCCCCAAAGACTCATGTACATCCCTTTATGCAAAAGTCATTCTAGTCTATCTCTAAGAGTTGCCGAAGTCTCAACAGTTTTAGCATTGCTGAAAAGTCGAAGTCCCAAGTCTTCCAAAATCTAAAGCAAACTTAAGTGTGAGCACCTGTACAAAAGAAAAGGTAAACACATCCAACATTCAAAGGCACAAGATAATCATTACCAATCCAAAAGTTGCAAACAACAGGGGAATACAAAACACTGGGACCAACACAAGTCCAAAATCTAGCAGGGCAAACATTAAAATCCCATAGTTCCAACTAGAACATCCAAAGCAATAGGCACTGAGTTGTGAGCTCCAAGGCCCTACATGGCTCTGCCCCTATGACATTTACGGTGCTTGTAGCTCCCATGGCTTCTTTCTCAGGCCTGCTTTGCTCCCTCCTTGGAGTTTCCCTTAGATGATCCATGTTCCTGGCTTTTCCAAACTTCTGGGGTTTCCACTGAGTAGGCTTCTGTCACAGCTTGGCACACTGCCCTCTCGGGGGTACACTGCCTGGCCTCCCAGGCCTTCTGAAATTGAGGTAGAAGCCTCTTTCACCTCAGAACTGCATTCTGCATGCGCCTAAAACCATTACCATGTGGATGATGCCAAGGTCTGCTGCCAGCTAGAGTAGTAGGCAGGTTTTCCTTTCTCTTGGTTGTAGGGGTTGAGTGCCTGGATGGCTGAGCACTCTGACCCTGATTCTCAAGAACAATTTCTCCATGCCGGCACCATTCTGGAATGCGGTGTGGCCACAGCCGCCATTCTGGAACATGGGGCTCTGCAGCTTTCTTCTCAAGGCAAAGTCCTGACCCTTGCAGTTTTGAGGCTGCAAAGGGTGGAGGAGACCTGCCACCTCCTGTGATGCCCTCAGGTCATCCTTCCCATTCTCTTGTTCCTTCTCCATAATGTAGAGCCTCTCAGCTCCATCTTTGCAGTCCACAGCTTTCTTGGTGCTTCCTTTCTGGTCAAACTCACAACATTTTGGACCACCCTGCTGGACTCCTTGCTCTTCATTCTCAACATAAATCTGGCCTTTTAATTAGCATCTCTCAAATGACCAATGATGTTGAACATTTTTCGTGTATTCCTTTGCCATTATATTTCTTCATCTGAGAATTGTGTATTCATTTCAAATGCACATCTTTGGATTCGGTCTTTGAATTGTGGGGTTCTGAATTTCAAACATTCTTTGGATGTTCTTGATATAAGTCCTTTGAGGGATAGTTAGCTATACATTTTTCTCACTCTGGTTCATATTTTAAGTCTATTAAGTGATTTCTTTTGATATACAAATGCTTTTTAATAGGATAAGATCCCAGTTGTTATTCTTTGAAGTGTTTCCGATGCAGTTTTGGTTTATCTTGAAGTATCTTTCTACACCTTTGCCTTCCATATTTCTGCCTACTTTCTCTTCCAGTAGATTTAGTGTTTCTACTTTGTTATTTAGATCTTTGATCCATCTTGATTTTAGTTTAATGTACAGTGGTAGACATGGGCCTAGTTTTAGTGTTTGGTGTATGGAATGACAGCACCATTTATGAAAGAGGCTATATTTCTTCCAGTGAACATGTTTGGCCCCTTTGTCAAAGATGGCTGAGTGTGTTTGTAGTTGTGTTCACATCTTCTAATCTGTTTCACTGGCCCTCAGGTCTGATTTTTTTTTTTCAATACCTTGCTGCTTTTATTACATTAGCTTTATAGTATAATTTTTAAGTCAAGGCTTGTGGTGCCTCCTGACTTTCCTTTGTTACCATGGATTGCCTTTACAATTCTGGGTCTCTTCTGGTTCCATTTATTTTGGAACCAGGTAAATTTTAAGAATGTCTTTTTTCGTTCTTTGAGATATGCTAATGGTGTTTTAATCAGGATCATACTGAATCTGTATAACAACTATGGGAGTATGGCTATTTTCACTATGTTGTTGCTTCCTGCTTTTTGGTACCGCTAATCACTTAGGACCTTGCGCTTGCCAGGCAGGTACTCTATCATTCAACTATATCCTTGATTTCCCAGTTTTGTAATTTTAAGAGCTCTCTCCAGACATGTGTCTTCAAAATCAGAGAATAATTAAAAGTCCTCTCCAGAAATCTCAACTGTATGAAATGAATTCATAAAAGCATGCAAAAACAGTCTACAAAAGGCACAAAACTCCATCTGTAATATGCACAGAATATGGCCCAGAGTTATAATATTTCTCTTTCTTCAATTTTTTTTTAACGTGAGGATTGGACCCCACACTTTTCTACTGAGCCACATCACCAACCTTTTTTGTTTTGAGATTATTTCACCTTAAATTGTGAATTTATGTCCCTTCTGCTTCAGCCTACTAGAGTGCTGTTATAGGAACGTACCATCACACCAGAATTGGGATTCTGTGATTCAGGAGCATGCCAGAAACTGAGAATGATTTTACTATTCTAAGTGAAATTCTTAGGAAGCAAAGCAGTTCAGACCGTTATTATTGGAAGGTAGAATAGCCTGGCCATCTCCTAGGGCTCTAGAATCTGATAGATCTAATTTCAGTTACTTTTTAGTTTTGTGGCCTCTATTTCTCTGAGGTATAGCATAACAATACTCCATGTTTTTGTTTTTGTTTTGAGACAGGGTCATACTATATAGTGAAAGCTGGCCTTAAACTCAGTATTTAGCACAGATTGGCTGCAAACTCATGGAGATCCTCCTGCTTCAGCCTGCCAAGTGCTGGGATTATAGCGGTGTACCACCATGCCTAGCTTTATACCAGTGTTTTGTGAGATAATAAACTGAGCTCAAGCAATGTTTAGCATAGTCCTTTGCATATGAAGACTCACTAAATTGGGGGCTAGCAAGATAGCTCAGTGGACTAAGTCCCTACTTTGACAAGTTCAGTAACCAGGGTTCAATCCCTAGTCCCACATGCTGCATTGGTGCACTGAGCTGGCAACTGAGTCTGGATGCAGTGGTGCACGCCTGTAATCCCAGCGCTGGGGAGGCTGAAAACAGGATCACTACAAGTCTGAGCAATGTAGTGAGACCCTGTACCAAATGCATAAATGAAAAAAGACTCACTGAATTTTTGATGTCATTATCACTGTCATTTGTAATTTAGAACAACTATGATTGCTTCACTGAATGTTAACAATTTCCATGTACTTATATTCTGAAGTCAGATAATAACTATGACTTCTGCAAATACACAGTAATAATTGATTTTTTAAAAATCTTTTTGAGACAGGGTCTCACTATGTGGTTCAGGCTGGCCTTTTGAGCTCACTTTGTAGCCCAGGTTGGTCTTGAACTCACAATGATCCTTCTGCCACAGCCTTCTGAGTGCTGGGATTACAGATGTAATGTGAATAACTGATATTTGTAATGATGACCATCCACCATTTACCCCCTACCCAGAAGTTGAACATTTTTAAATTGTCAGAGTACAATTTAAACTTTGGATGTTATATGCTTGATACTGTAATATAATAGTAAGAACACATGTTTCAGTAACTTCTTTATATAAGTGTGACCTTTGGTTACACATTTAACCACCATAAACCTGTCTTATCTCAGAAAATAGAAGAACATAGTAGCCAAATCATTAATGTGAGGATGATGGATGGGGTTTTCTTACTATTCCCTTCCATGTTTTAGGATATTGGATCTCTAAAGACTGCTTTAATAGAAGTGTGGCCTTTTAGTGTTACCTAAGGTAATGAAGTAGGAAAAGTCTCAGTGCCGTGAGAGACCTAATTGCATTAGATAGTTAACCTAGAGATCAGACACCCCAGAGGTTCAATGTCTTTGTGTCATGCACACTGAAGGTCTAAAACCACTATCTCTTAGAGCCAGGCAGAGCACAGAAAGACTGACCACATCCTTCAGAGGCAAGAACAGAAGAGCTGGAGCTGCCCTTTAAGGAAAGTACATGAGAAGGACCAAAGGGATTCATGTGTGTGTGTGTGTCCAGTAGAAATAAAATGCATGATACAAAGGCTAATCACATACATAGTTTTTAATTTTCTAGTAGCTGAATAATGAAAGTTAAAAAAAGGCTGGAGATATAGCTTAGTGTTAGGGTGTGTATTAGGTTTGTGTGCAAGGCCGTAAATTTTAGCCCCAGAAATTGGCAGCTGAAAATAGTAAAAAGAAATGGGTGAAATTAAGTTTTATTATATATATATATATATATATATATATACATTTTTTGATGGAACCAAAGATTGAACTCAGGCTCTTGCCCTTGCCAAGGAAGTGCTTATTCCACTGAGCCATCTCCCCAGCCCCTATAAAATATTTTAGTTAACCCAACATATACAAAATTCTATAATTTCAACAGTAACTAATGTATTTCATTCTCATCTAAGTCTTTGAAATCTGGTTGTATTTTATTCTTAACAGTGTACCACACATGAAGGTGATCATTAGAGAGTCTGTGGTAGCTATGGGGTCACCACACATTGTTCCCAGAACTAGAAGTGACATGTCAGGGCTGTGGATGGAACTTTGGGACAAGATGAATAGATTTAAAAACAGTGATTAGAGGGCTGACAAGATAGCTCAGTGAACTAAGCACTGGCGCAGGATCAGGGTTTGATCCCTGGTACCACATGCTGTGTTGGCCCTGCCTTCCCCCACCCCCACCTGCCCCATGCACTGAACCAGACACCGAGATTGGGTGTGATGATGCATGTCTGTAATCCCAGCTCTAGGGAGGCTGAGAACAGAAGAACCACTAGAGTCTGAGTAGTGTAGTGAGACCCTGTACCAAATACATAAAAAACAAACAACACAGTGATTAGTCTCACAGGCTAGAGCTTTGTGTGATTTGGACTGTATGACCTGAAATGAGATACAGAATATTCTTTGGATCTATGAGTTGGTAGTGTATTAGCTTGGACTACCATAACAAAGACATATGGATTGGATGGCTTAAATAATAGAAATTCACTCCCTGTTCTGGTGCCTGCGAAGTGTTTCATCCTGCGGCCTCTTGTGTTGGTCTGCAGGCAGCTGCCACCCCACTGTGTATTCACAGGGGCCTTCCCTGGTGAATACGCATGGTGGGAGCCCTCTACCCTCCTCTTACAAAGCCACCAGTGCT
Organism: Ctenomys sociabilis; assembly: GCA_004027165.1. Classification (NCBI taxonomy): domain Eukaryota; kingdom Metazoa; phylum Chordata; class Mammalia; order Rodentia; family Ctenomyidae; genus Ctenomys; species Ctenomys sociabilis. The sequence continues at coordinate 65,705 of PVKA01004488.1, read as the reverse complement.
ATCACGGAGGGCACTATTATGAACTCCTCTAGCCCTAATTACCTGCTCAGATTCCCATCTCCAAATATTGCTGGAATTTGGGTTACTCCAGGCTTTGATATAAATTTCAGTTCATAGCCTATGAGTTTACTGTTCAAGATATGTGGGTAGAAAGTATAACCAAGAAATAAAAGTGAAATTTAGGAGATGGTGCAATGCCACTATCTTTTTTTCAGTTTTTTGAGATCTCGTTTTGCTTTGTAGTGCAGGATAGCCTAGAGCTCACTGTGTAACCTGTTGGTCTTGAACTTGTGGCAATCCTCCTGCCTTGGCCTCCTGGTGCTGGGATTACAGGCATGTGCCTCCATGCCTGGCAGAAGTGGAGCTGAGATGCAGCACTTTGATTCTGGACTGAAGCAAGTCATCTACTTTTCTGGTTGTTTAAAATCTCCTCAATTTTAAAAGTAGAACCATCAAGTATGGTGATACAAGCCTGTAATCTCAGCTCTGTAATGGAAGGCTGAGACAGGAGGATCATAAGTTTGAGATGAGCCTAGGCAATTTAGTAATTTAGACAGACACAATCTCAAAAAAGGGCTGGAGATGTAGCACAGTGTAGAGTGCCTGAGCTAGTACCATCCAGAAAAAAAGCAAAACAAAAAAACCCTTTAAAAATGGGGGCTTCTATCTCAGAGTTGTTGTATGCTGAACAATGAATACTAAAGTATTTTGAAAAGTAATGCTCTACAAAATGTTTAGTGTTTCTGGATGATTACGACTTGCATATAGTAGGTACTGAAACTTTTTAAATTATTTCAGTATAGTAATGATGACATTTTATTCCTTGCATCCGATAGCATGAACTCTAAAACTATTATCAGTGTAAGAGAATTGACAAAACTAAAATTAGAAACACATTAAGTCATGCATGGCTTAGTTGTCTGAAACTTTAAGCTGCAAATACACCAAGACATGGGGCATGCTTCTGTAACCCTAACACTTGGAAGGCTGAGGCAAGAGGATGTCAAATTCAAGGTCAGCCCGGACTACATAGTAACTTGAAGTCCAGTCTGAGCTACATGGTGAAACCTTGATCAAAAAAAAAAAAAAAAGAAAAGAATATCTCAAAAGAATATTCTCAAAAGGATAACCAATAAATTGTATTAGCTGTATCTTCAAAATATGCTAAGACTCAGACTGTTACCTACCTCAGCTTCCATGGTGGACCAAGCCTTCTTCAATTGTCACCTATATTACTATATTAACTTCCTTCTTTTTTTCCCCATTTCTTCCCCAGTTTCTGTTTTTTTTTAAATTTTATTTTAGGGAAGGGTGTACAGGGTGTTCAGGGTCTCACTACTAGACCAGTTCATAGTGATTCGCCTGTTTACAGCCTTTCAAGAGCTGGGATTACAGGAGTGCATTACCATGTCCAGTCTCAATTGCCATCTCAGCGTGCCATGGGGGCAGGGCCTGCATGGCAGACTCAGAGATCGAACCCTCAGCCCCTACATCTGCTTGCAGGTGCTTTAATCTGCTGAGCTATTTGGCTGGCCCTCCAGTTTCTGTCTTTAATGTAGCAATCCACAAAGATTTTGTTAAACCATACATTGGAACCTGTCTCCACACAAAACTTCAGGGCCTTTTGCTGCTGGAGCCCTTCCAATGAACCATAAGCATTTTTCCCAACAGAGGCCTAGCGATGGAATTGAGGGCCTGCACCTGATAGATAAGCACTTTACCACGGAGCTGCTCCCTTGGCCCTAACAGTGCCCCTTTATCTACTTTTCCCTTATCCAGTGTGTTCCATAATACTAGTTTCTTTGCTCTTCCTTGAGGGTCCAAGGACATTCCTGCTCTGAGCACACAAGTGATCCTATATATTCATTTGACTCATTCCTTTACCTCCAGATTTTATTCAAATATTACCTTTGTGAGGCCACTCCTACCCCTTACCTCTATATTGTTATTCTTCTCCTGCTTTAGTTTTCTCCGTAACACTATTGTCTTCTAATGCTTACCATGTAGCACACAGCATCATATATTTAATTATCTTTATCATCTACTTTCCCCACCAGCGTGTGGGCTGTTTTAGGAAGAGAACCATTTTGCGTTTTGTTCCTTGCTAAAAATAATAAATAGTGCAGCACAATAGATACTAAATACATGCTGTTTCATACACACGGACACACACACACACACACACACACACTTTTGACAGAAAAAAGTTGTGATTTAAATCTAATTTATACTCTCCCCTACACACACCTACACACAAAGTGTCAGAGGTGGGGCTTTCACAGTGTGACTGAATTTTAAGGCACTGTACTATCAGTGAACTAATCCCTTGCTGTGTTCATAGCTGAACATGCTATTAGGCGGTAGGCCCCGGCTGGAGGATGGGTGTCCCTGGCACATAACCTGGGAGGACATTCTTGTTCTTGGCTCCCTTCCTTCTCTCTCTGCTTCCTAACTGCCATAGATCTAGCAGCTTCCCTCTACCTTGGGTTTCCACCATGCCCTTTCTGCCTTGGAGCCAGCTAACCATGGGCTGAGCCCATTGGAATTGTGAACCAAAACAGTTCTCTCCTCCCTTTGGTTGTAAATGTTGGGTATTTTGTCCCAGAAGCTGGACTGTGACTAATAAAGAATTTTTAGGAAGATATGGGGTAGGTAAAAACCAAAAGTGTGATGATCCAGCTTGGAAGCTAGGTATTTAACAATTGAATTTCCATTAGGAATAATCCCTGCCATTACTTGGGTACTCTCTTGGACTTCTGTTCTTCCTATCTCTGAAAACTGGATATATTTTACCTAGCTATCTCTCCCTCCATGAGGTGCCTTGTCCTTCTAGGTACTTTTAAAGTGAAGGCTCTCAGATGCTCTGATGACTGATTGGAGCCTACATCACATGCATGGGCCCCAGGTACAAAGGAACCTGGAAAGCAAGTTCTACCATGGGGAGGTAGACTTCCAGGTAAAAAATTCCCTTGAGAATGGACATATATTCAAAATAATGATGGGCAGGCACAAACTATGATACTTATCTTTGACTGACACTGGGTCCTATCACTAAAAAAAGTTCCAGCACAGGAGCTCTGAATATAAATACTTTAACATTCAAATTTGTCCTCGGAGCTTGCTGGTTAGCTCAGTTGTTTAAAGTGCTCAACTCAAGTTAGGCACAGAGCACCACAGTTGGATCCCCAGCTCCACAAGCCCTACCAGACCTGCTCTTAAGGCAGCGTGAGCTAGCCAAAAACAAACAAACAAACAAAAAGACCCAAAAACAAAATTTGTTCTCAATAGCAATTACTAAATAATCTGCTTTTCTTATTTTTCTTTTTCAATGTTTTTTGAGATAGGATCATACTTTCTTACTCATGCAGGCCTCCAACTCCTGGGCTCTGGTAATCTACCTCAGCTTCACTTCTGCTCATGAGAAGCTAGGACTGTTGGTGTCACTACTATATCTAACTTTTGTCTCTTTCAAATTTACTCATCATCTCTGACCTTGCTTCTAAGTTTTAGAAGTTCCATGTTTTCATTTGACCATTTAGTAAACAATAGCCTGGAGTGTGGTTTCCATGTGGACGGGGTGGGGTGAGTAAGCAACTGGAGATCTAATTAATGGAAAAGGAATAAGACTGTGATCTTATTGTCAGAAAAGGCAGCAAAGGTGTAAAATACTGAGCTGTCATTTCAGGCTTCTCACTCTATTCAGCAGCGAGGTCAGCAGGAAGCCTGATGTCCTATTCAAAGGGGATATTGAATTCTACCATTAGTCTTCAGATAAGTGTACCATGTCTTCTACAGCCACAATCATTTTTCTTTTCTATTTTTTCAAGTAGGGATTGGTAATTACTCTGATAAATTATTAGATATTCTAATTTAGAATCCTCTGTCACTGTTGCTTGATCCAGTTGCTTAAAAGAACAACAACAGATGCTACAGTGCAAGTTAATAATTCTTTTCTGTACTCTGGCCTCTGCAATTCATTTGGTGAAAACATGTGGGTTTAATAATTATTCTCTTGACACTTTATAAAATGGTTTAGCTTTTTAAAAAGCATTTTGCTCCTAATTTTTTACTTTCATTTAGTTCTGTTCTATTTAGCAAATTCTTTCTTTTTTTTTTTTTTTTTTTTTTTTTCGGGATGTGACTGTAGCAGTCTTATATTTGAAACTCAAGAAAAACAACTGCGTTCCAAACAGCTAAATATGCAGGTCCAAAAAACGAGGGTTTAACTGCCACACTCACTCTAAAACCCATTCATCTCCTTCCGCATCCCAAAGATGAAGCACATGTCTGCTTAGCTAGATAACAAAGTGGCACGCACGCGGCACCGCTCACGTCACAGGACAGTTGCCTATAAAACTAGACTTCTGACGCCGGCCCGCTTCACTTCCTCACAGGTCGTCATCCTCGTCCTGGAGAGCAGTGGTCTGAACAACCTCTAAATCGTGCTCATACTGCGCGGCCAAGGCTGGGTCTATGACGACCTCTGGCGGGGCGAGAGCGGGCATGGCGACAAACTCCAAGTTTGGGTCTCCGATAAGTTTTCTGGCGAGCCAGAGGAAGGGCTTCTCAAAGTTGTAGTTACTTTTGGCAGAAATATCGTAGTACTGAAGATTCTTCTTTCGGTGAAAGACAATGGACTTTGCCTTCACTTTCCTGTCCTTGATGTCCACTTTGTTGCCGCACAACACGATGGGGATGTTCTCACACACTCGCACCAGGTCTCTATGCCAGTTAGGCACGTTCTTGTAGGTAACTCTGGACGTCACGTCAAACATGATAATAGCACATTGCGCCTGGATGTAGTAGCCGTCGCGCAGCCCGCCGAACTTCTCCTGGCCCGCCGTGTCCCACACGTTGAACTTGATGGGGCCCCGGTTGGTGTGGAACACAAGCGGGTGCACCTCCACGCCCAAGGTAGCCACGTACTTCTCGAACTCGCCCGTCAAGTGGCGCTTCACGAACGTGGTCTTGCCGGTGCCGCCGTCGCCCACCAGCACGAGCTTGAACTGGACCTGCGGCTCCCCCTGCGCGGCCATCGCAGCGATCCTTCCAGAAGCGTCTCCGCGCCCGTCCGACTCTAGCAAATTCTTTCATTCATCTCAATTCTTTGGAAAGTGTCAGGCATCTTAGTGTACTTCTGTAGTGCACAGGAATGTGAAATACTTAGTTGATTTGCTCAGCACTGTAGCTAAGCCCAAGCTATACTCAATCTTGTTTGCCTTTGTGCATGCGCAGTTGACACCTCATCTCTAAGGGAATATTCTCATCCTGTTACAAACCATGCTTTGGCCTCCCTTTTCCAACATCTCCTGCCTCCCAACTAGGAAAACAGGTCGAGGACAGGATTTTCTTTCTATTCCAATTTACCTATAGGTCCTTGTGTTCAAAAGTACATATGACATAACTAAAATTAAAATTAATACAAGAATTGACTATATTCAACTTTTTTTTGTAAATAAAAATTTAAAACCAAGTAAAGAGGAAATAGAGTAAAAAATATAGAGCAAATAATGGAACTGGGCATGGTGGTGCATGACTATAATTCTAGCACTTGGAAGGTTGAGAGAAGAGGATTGAGGCAAATTCCAGACTGGCCTGAGGGTTACAAAAGTGAGCACAAGGCCAGCCTGAACTGCATAAGAAGACCCTGTCTTAAAAAAAAAAAGGAATAATACAGGGCAAATAATTAGTGTAAAGTTTCACAGAAATCTATTACATTTTTGTATTTACAGTAACTACTGAAAGATAAGAAAAGGATGTTAGAGATTTTAGAAAAAAGTGTAAACCACTGGTGAGAATAAAGAAGCTGTAATGAAAAGTACCTTTGCTGTTGAAATATTTAGAAAATGGTTTTGCAAGAAGCCCAGAAAAGAAAAGTATAAGAATACAGCACTAGCTTTTTGCCTTCCTACCCTAACGCATGAAGCAGTATTTCTGGCCTCTACCCACCCAATGCTAGTAGCATCCAACTGTGACATCAAAAACACCTCCAGACACTGCCAAAAGTTGCACCTGGTCAAACACCATTGCTCAAAGAAATGGTACAGTTGGCATGGGAAATAGAGCACTCGATGCAGGAGAAAGAATGCTGGGAAGGCATCAGGGGCAGAATTTTGAGAGTACCTAGAGAGAAATGGAAAAAGACAGATGGCAGAGAAGTTAAGGTGGAACACTGGGGACAGAACGCACAAACTCCTAAGAGAAGGAATGGATTTTAGAGCTTGAGAGTCCTTTAAGAATGTAGGTCAAAAGTCACTGATATATAAGAGGAAGGCCTTATCTCTCTTTCTGTGTTTAATTAATAGGAAAGAGAGTTGATTAGAAAAGTAGGAGTTGATTAGAAAAATAAGTGCATCAAAGCTTGCTAGGGTGGAAATTGGATAGACATCACAGAAATAACTTCACATCCTTCCTCTTCAATGAAGGAGACTATCAAGTAAAAGAGAGTTAAAATGGTTTCATTGTTCTTACTTTCATTCAATCATGACATCCTATGTCCCAAACACTGTGACATTTATTAGATACTATGGGTAGAAAGATGATGAAGAAACAACCCTGGCCTAAATCCACAGTAAAACCAGGCATGGTGGCACATGCCTGTAATCCCAGCACTAGGGAGGCTGAAACAGGAAGATCACTATGAGTGTGAACTGTGTAGTGTAACCCTGTGTCAAAAACAAAAACAGAACAACACAAAAAATTTGAGCTTCCTCAAGAGTTTTGCACAGCCAGGGTCATCCAAGGGACTCTGGCACTAGCAGCCGGATACTGAGGCCATGCTGAATGGGAAAGGCTTTGGTGCTGGCACCCTTTACATCTGAGAGCCGCCTGTCTTGGTTAGGTGCTTTCGGATTAGGAATCTCACTGGAATACTCCCCATTAGTTTACATGCTGCATCCAGGGACCTAAATGCCTATCAATGAGAGCATTTATAAGTTATGGTGAAGGCTAAATTTGGAGAGGGAATAAAAGAATCTCTGGCTGATGAAGAAGAGGAAGACAGTGATGATGATGTTGAGCCTTTTTCTGAATTCAGAATTGTGCCTAGTGATAATTCATCACTGGAGGCAATATTCATGGCCATATGTGAGTCTGCCTTGCACCAGATCCCGAGGATGAAGACTCAGATGATTACAGTGGTGAGGAGCATGACGTGGAAGCACACGGACAAGGACAGGGGGACATCCCCACATTTTATACCCATGAAGAAGGACTATCCCATTTAATAGCAGAAGGGCACACCACACTGGAGAGACTGGAAGGCTGCTTTCCTAGTCTGTGAGCAGCAGGGATAACATGGCTGGGGTACACACAGAAGATTTGGTGAGAGACTATGAAGATGGTGTGGAAGTTGGTACCACACCAGAAGCTAAGGACAGTTTGAGGATGCAGATGGTGATCACTAAAAGCAATTTATATTGCTTTAAGATTCTGCACATTACTGTAGGAGAGAACTTGGTACTTTGTACCTCTGAAGAGAGGCTGATGAAAATCTTTCTCCTCCAAAACTCACTTGAACCAGTTCTTCCTCAAAATAAACTATACTGAAAGACCTTTATTAACAAAGGTGAATGCCTTAGCCAAGGGGGCATTTGTAGTTTATCATTTAGTCTATAACTTTGTGTCGAGGTACCCACTGACTAGGCCTATAATTCTTGCCTTTGCTATGTACACTGTTCGTACACTACCTGGAACTTAGCAGGAAAATAGAGAGGCTGAAGTTAAGAGTTTTTTGGGGGAAGAAGAAAGGCAGGTATTTGGGGTCTAGAAATACCTTTCTCCATAAAAGGAAAAGCAGAGGTCTTAGAAGGGGCAGTCTCTTGTCATTCTCCACAGGGACAAGCATCTCACTAATCTAGGGCCATCTGGGGCAGAGATTAATTGAGACCTCTCTAGGTAGTCTCTTGGGGAGCATCCCAGGTGCAGATTCTACCCTGGCGTAAGTGCTTCTGGGTAGCTTCTGCTCCTTCCACCCTGTTCTTTCCACTGTGCTGTGTGATAGTCTCTTAGGTTATATCCTGTAATTTCTACCTTCTTAGGTTAGTTTTCAGTAAGTGAACTGGGAAGATAAAGTTCTCCTGATAATTGTTTTGTCTTTGTAAGAGCTTAACAAATAAATCTAGGTTTTCTATATTACAAAAAAGAGATGCTCACATGTAAAGGGCACTTCAAAAATTTAGGGCCAGAGAGATAGCTCAGTAGAATAAGTACCTGCCTGGCAAGTGCAGGGTCCTGAGTTCAATCCCCGGTACCACAAAAAAATAAAAATAAAAAATAAATAAATAAATTAGCTATTATGAATTTTGCTGCTATAAACACGGGTATTCATTTATCACTATAGTAGGATATCATTAACTCTCAGATAGATACCTAGAAGGAAAATAGCTGGGCCAGATAGAACTTCTAGTTTTACATTTTAGAGGAATCTCATACTGATTTTTCATAGTGGATGAACTAGTTTACATTTCTACCAACAATTTAGAATGGTTCCTTTTCTCCTGAAGCATTGCCATCATTTGTTAATATTTCATTTCTAGATGACAGCTATTTTCTCTGGGTTAAAGTAAAATCTCAGTGTTATTGTAATTTGCATTACTTTACTGGTCAGTGATGTTTAACATTCTTCACATACTTACTGTCATCTATACTGCTTCTGAGAAGTATCTACTCATTTCACTTGCCCATCTTTTGAGTAAGTCTTTAATTTTGGGGAATCTAATTGTTTTGATTCTTTCTTTTTGTTTTTTTTTTTTTTTCATTTATATATTTGGTATTGGGTCTCACTGCGCAGCTTAGATTTGTAGGATTACAGTTGTACGCCACCACTCCCAGACTTGGTCAATGGTTCAGCGTGCCCTAGGGTGGGGCCGGTGCAGCATGAGGGGCTGGGGATTGAACCCTGGTTCCTGCACTTGGTAAAGCAGGCACTTAGTACACTGAGCCATCTTGCCAGCCCTGTTTTGAGTTCTTTATATATTCTAAGTAATAGTCATCTGGAGAATAACAGGTAAAATTGTTTCCTATCCTGTAGAATTTTTTCATTTGTTAGTTGTTTATGTTCTCCAGAAGCTTTTTCACATGATCCCAGTTTTGATTCTTGCTACTATTTCTATGCCACTTGGATTCTATTCAGAAAGTCCTTGTCTAATAGGTTTATATATTTTATGTTGCATCATGTTAAGTGTTTCTATTTTCACATTTATATCCTTAATCAATTTTTATTTTAGATTAGTAAATGATGAGAGGGTCTAGATGCAACCTTCTACCTGAGAATAGTCAGTTTTCCCAGCCTTTATTAAAGACGCTACCTTTCCTCTAGTGTATATTTTTAACCCCTTTGTCAAAGATCAGAATGTGCCTGGATTTGTTTCTGCATCTTCTCTTCTTTCCACTGATCCTAATACTCCTAAAAATAGCAGTATCATGCTATTTTTAATCACAGTAGCTTTGTAATATAATATCAAGTCCAGGATTGTGATGTTTCTTGCTTTGGTCTTGTTACTCAGGATTGCTTTTGCTACTCTGGGTCTTTTCTGGTTTCATTTGAATTTTAGGATTTTTCTGGTGTAGACAAAGGAAGGGTTGTAGAAAGAAAAAATCAGGATGTGTGTGTATAGACAGTACAGTTGGGATAGATAACGCTGTGCTTCTACATAATTCTATGAGAGGCAAGATCTGCACTAATGGTGGTTGGACAGGATATTATGTCGGCTTCTAGTACTATGGTCATCCACTAGGAAAATAATTATTGAATCTTTGATATAATTCAGCTATAAAAAAACCTGTAAATATAATTTCATGTATGCACCTTGTACAGTACCAAAACGTTATGAAAACAGTTTGCAATGTATTAATTCATCGACTCTGTATGGTTAAGGTGTCTTGAAACTGTCTGATTGACATTTGTATTTTAATAAAA